>JNEM01010764.1:0-16630 GCA_000697335.1 Conidiobolus incongruus B7586 | reverse complement strand
GGTGGTAATTTTACCATTTAATTTAGTACATTTAAGAAGAAGACTTGAGGACCTTAGCCTTTTCCTTACCACGGAATTTCTTGGCACGGTTCTTACGTTCCTTGCGTTGCTTACGAGCGGTGACCTTAGCTTCAACAACACCGTGCTAAAAACACTAATTAGTATAAAAACAAAAATCTACTTAATAAATAAACTTACGCGAGCTAAACGGTGACGGGGTTCGAACTTCTTAGCGGCGTCTAAGGAGTCGTAGATCAAGGCGAAACCAGTGGAACGACCTCCACCGAAGACGGTCTTGAAACCGAAAACGAAGATGTTTTCCTTATCGGACTTGAAGATCTTGGCGAGCTTTTCGCGGATTTCTTCCTTGGAGCAGTTGGCACGTCCGGGGTGGATAACTTCGGCAACCTAATAAACCGTTAATACCCTATTTTTTATGTAGATCTTCGCGTTTTATTACCATTTGCTTACGTTGCAATAAGGGGTTGGCCAAAAATTTCTTGGTTCTGATGGTAATGGTGTTGTCAGACTAATAATTGAAAACAATTAGCTTTAGTAAATTGATCATTAATAAGTTTAGTTTTTAGGTGTTTTGAAATTGATGTTAAATCTTAGATTTTGGATAACATTTCTTTTGATCATTCACATTTTTTAACTTTAATATTGACTTTTAACGCATTTTTAGTTATTTTTTGATTGCATCCATTGAATTATCCCAAACATCTATTCATTTATTAAAACTTAATCATACCATGTCTACGGCAGGAATTTCTTTTGAAGTTCGCTAAAGAAAAAATCGAACTGATTCGTAGAAATTAAAGAGAAAGGTAGATTCTTGCCAATATTGCAATAGTTTTCCTTCCCCTCAATTTGATTTCCGAAATTTCAATTTTTTAATATTTCGGATTACTAAATTTGGTGAGCATTGGTTCAAATTGGGCATTCTTTCACCGATATTTGTGCTTTTGTACCATGTGTTTTCTCACACTTTTTTTGAAAAGGAAATTCCAATTTTTAGATTGGATCACTTATGAATTGAACTCCGGAATTCGGTAGTTTGGACATGTGTTTTCACATAGTTTTTTTAAAATGTTACATTTAAGTTACAACTGTTGAGTTGATTGAATATGGATTGCAATTTCGTTTTATAATAATCAGCAACATCATTATATTCAACTAGCAATCCTTTCAGCATCAATAATATAGATAATTTTACTTGACCAATTTAGTTATTAAATAATTGTCAATATAAATCTGATATAAATATACACTTAGCTTATTTTTCGAATCTTAGGCGTCTTATTTATTATTATATTAATATGACTTTAATAAATGCTTCAATCGATAGTTTGTACCATGTGTTTTCTCACACTTTTTTATTATTAACCATTTAATTCCATCTTTTGAGTTCACCCAAAATTGATTAAATATTTGTTATTGATTAGTATATATATTAATAATATGTTATTTGCGTCATTCAGTATATTGAATACAATGATATACCTAGTATAAAATTAATCTTTATTTATTTAAGTTACTAATATTTCAAAACTTATAAATGAATGCTCAATTCTGAAGCATTATCAGTAATATTTTGAATTATTATGATACATTCTGACTTTGTGGAGATGATTAATTTTAAATATGTGTTTTCTCATATTCTTTTTAATACTAACCATTTATTATAAATGTTGAGTTCGGTATAGAGTATTTTGAGTTGTTCCATTCATCAATATTCATATCATTTACTAAATTGTTCTATATTTTATATTTATTGTAATATAAAATATCAATGTATACTGACATTTTGATAAATGTATATTTAAAAATCTTACTAATCATACCAAAATTAACTATTATTTTTATTTTCAAGTTATCGGTTATTTTCGAAAGATTTTTAAGTTAATTATTAAGACATGTGTTTTCTCATACTTTTTTATAAATAGCCATTCAACTACAGTTGTTGAGTTTGTTAAAAATATTGATAAGAGTCATAGTACTTCGATGTTAGACTATAATATTTAATTATAATACATGTATATTCACATAAAATAATATATATCTATATTTATGTATCAATAAATTAATCAACAATATCAATATTATACTTGAAATCTTTAATTCAAACATCAATAGGTAATACATATCCTAATTTTTAACTATTGATCTTTAGATTATTTATATAAATTTAATTAGTAAAAAACGATTATTTTGGACATTTGTTTTCACACACTTTTGAATGAATAGAAATTTAAAAATATTAAATTATATAATTTATTAAACTGATTTTTTATATTTAATTAAATTTGGGTTATAGATTTTATTAATCATAATAATTATTCAACAATTATATATATATTTCTGATTTTCACATATATATTTATTATAATATAAACTCAATAATTAATATATATGATGAACAAAAAATTATTTTAATTTATTCGATTAATATATTGATTAAATAAATATCAAATATTATAAATGTATTATAAAATAGTATAGCAATCACTATTATTTTATATTAGTTATTGCGATTTTGATTTTTTTTATTAAACATTATTACTTTGAAGCATATAATAAAAGAGCAAATCAATTTAAAATTATATTCATTAATTGATAAATGACTAAGATATGTCCAAATTATCTAAGAATTAATAAAGAATATATTGATCTTTTCATTTTATTATAAATAACAATATAATTAATTGTCCGTCCCTATTACTATTTGAAATTATATATAGGTAATTAGCCAAAATATCAATGAAAACGATTTAATTATATTTAATGGATAAAAAAGGTAGAATATCATGTTATAATATTTGAAGAATTATTTGTTCACATTTGTAAACATCAATTATAAAAATACTACATATTAAAATATATAATCCCTCTTATTCGAACATTTGATATAACCTAAAAAAATAATAATATGTATTTAAAAATACATTCAGTTTTATGAAGGTGAAAAGTTATTTAAATTCTAATATATATATATATATATATGTTGATTGAGTAATCAAAAATGAAAAATTATATAAAAATTTTTCGTTCATTGATTTAGGAAATTATGGAATACTTGATTAGAAATTTTTTGTTTGAGATTTGTAACAGTTGAGAGTAATATAAACTTTTCAATTTTTCTTAATTATAATTTGATTTATAATCATAATCATAGTAAATCTTTAATTGACAAATCAACATTGATGTTATTATAGTTAGTAAATTACTGTTTGCAATTACTTGAAAAATTCAATTTTTTAATATTAAATTAATATTGTAGCCTAATCGTTCCAATAGCAAAGAAATCCAGATCAATATGATTAATAAAATTACTATACATAGACATTTTTTAATTTGTATTTTATTTTTTTTAAAATGATGAATGGTGAAATTTGCTTTAAATTGGATATGATAATAAAAATTTATTTGAAGGGTTGAATAGCTGATATATATTTTACTATATTCAACGCTGATTCAGTAAATAGTAAAACAAATGAAGTATGATTTAATGTTATCATGATAATATATATCGTATAATATATGAATTCTATAAACGATAAAAATTGGGCATAATTTTAAACGCAGAACTGTGTTTAAGAAAGTAAATCCAAGTATGGTATGCTCATTAATATAATATATATTATAATTCTGATAATATATATCATTTATAGTTTACTATTGTAGAATCAAAATATATTTAAAGTTATAAATATATATATATCATTCACATAACAGTTCACTTATTAAGTATTCAAACAAACGCAAAAAATTCCGGAAATAACAAATATAGGAAAAATGCGAAATTTTTGAATAATGAATTCTGGATTAAAAAATTTATTGGAAATGTGGAATATGAAATTATTGTCAATTCAATCAAATTGTAAATTTTGGGTCAAACTAAGTTCTTCCACTTTCACGACTGTAATAGTCATTCAATAGGTAATTATCCAAACCAATAACACAACCACCCAAGAACACTACCAATACTGCAGCAATATCACCATGACATCCATTTGATTATCAGCAATATATACATTATCAAAATGCATTAGACCAATAAAAATACACAAAACCAAACTATTTGATAAATAAATACCTTAAACTGTGATCAAATTATTAATCTCCATCCTTAGTCATCATGCAGATTTTCGTGAAGACCCTTACTGGAAAGACCATAACCCTTGAGGTTGAGTCAAGTGATACTATTGACAACGTCAAGCAAAAGATTCAGGATAAGGAAGGAATTCCCCCTGATCAACAACGTTTAATCTTCGCCGGTAAACAATTAGAAGATGGACGTACTCTTTCTGACTACAACATCCAAAAGGGTAATTAATTTTATTAATTTATTATTCCGATTCATATTGACTCATTCAAAAATTAGAATCTACCCTCCACTTGGTCCTCCGTCTCCGTGGTGGTATTATCGAACCCTCTTTGAGAGCTTTGGCTAACAAGTACAACTGCGAAAAGATGGTCTGCCGTAAGTGCTACGCTCGTCTCCCTCCTCGTGCCACCAACTGCCGTAAGAAGAAGTGTGGTCACTCCAACCAACTCCGCCCCAAGAAGAAGGTAAATTTATCATCTTTTTTGTCTTTGTTTTATTAATTACTAACTTGTAACTTTTTAGATCAAATAAGCTGTAAATCTTAGGCTCTTCTTAATAAAACTTTGGGTACTAAACGAATTGGTACTTTGTAAAGTAAATAGAATATTGAACTATTCTTATATTAACTGTTTTTTACTGTTTTAATTTTTTATATTAGCTTCATTTTTTAATACTTTGTTATAATATATTGCGGCGACGAATTATTATATTTTTGTGATATTAATTTTTATTTGATTGTTAAATTGATCGGACCTTTGACTTATATTACCCCGTGTCTATACTCGACTAAAGATTTGTATATTATAGTGTCAATCTTGACGCTCAATTAATCCATATTATCTCTTCGCCTTTTGACAATTCGTGTATTAGAATTCCAAGTAACAAATTCTTATTCTATTTTTGTCAAATTTTCCCCTCATGTATTCGTTTAGCTATCATTTTATATTTTTGCCATTATCACAATATTTATCTTGTTGATATTACTAACTCTATTCATATCTTTGTCCTTTTGCCAATTTGATTATATACTAAATATTTCATTAATTGAAATTTCTTACTAATATATTGGCATTATATTATCACTATTACCAGACCCAATTACTACCTTAATAATTCTAAGATTTTGACATTTTTTATTATTAATTATTTTCTAATAATTTTCAATAATTTTATTTCAAAAACACTAATATTGGAGGTAATAATCAAGTTTAAGTTTTTGATCATTTGCATTATTTTCGAAATGTTAAAAATTATAAATTATTGTTTATTTAGGTTATAAATATTATTAGGATATTGTGAATAAGTTGATGAATAATATTATATATAATTAGTTTACTAATTTGGAATAAATATTTTATGTCTTACAAAAATATTAAATTGTATTGAAAATAAAAATGAATAATATTAATATTAATTTAATATATTTTTATTATAATCACAATTTTTTTATCTATAATTTATTTTTTTTCGATTTATTTAAAATTGAAGAAAACATAATCAATCTATAAAACCTATGATATATATTCATTACTTGTACGATATTATTTCATTGATAGTTCTTATAATCTTTTATGATTATTAGTGTTTAAGTTTTCCTTTTTAAAATTTTTATAAACTTTTAAATATAAAAAAATTATTGGTCTGTTTATAATTGTCGTTTGGAAAATATTACTTTCAGTCTTAAATAGTGCTCTATATAGATTAATACAAATCAAGAGACACTAAAAACCAGGTTTATCAAATTTAATATTTTATGTTAAATATTTATATAATCATGAAAAAATTATTTTACTCTTTATAATAGAAAAGTATTAATATTATTATATAAAATAAAATAAAGATTAAAAAATTTTTAATACTCAAAAATATATTAATTCAATAAGATAATGTATATTAGAATCTAAATTATATAATGTAATAGATATGAAATAAAGTATTAATTATATCATCAAACTTATTAATAATTTGAATAAATAATTATACTAAAACCCTTGGTTATAATTTGTATAAAAATTTGCATCAAATTATGATATGAAAATGTCATTAAATTTTAATTTCATATTTTAAATTAATTATTAAAAAAATATTCAAAATATTGTTAGTCAAAATATATTTTTTAAAAAAACCTGAAAATAATATATATTTTTCAAAGGATTATAAATTTTTTTTTCAAAAACATTAATAATTAATTCATATTCTCAGAAATTGATATTAATACTTATAATAATTGTTGATAATATAATTAATTTAAATGTTGTACTTCTAAATGTTCAAATATTATAATTATTTCAAAATTTATAGTTAATTATTGCAATTTGATTTTTAACGAGTTTGTGAATAACTTGAAAATGATTGCTCTACATCAGTTTATAAAAATATTATTTATTATTATAGTATAAGTGAAAGAAGTTTAAATAATATAAAGTGTGGTAAAAAAAATATATTAAAGTTGTGGTAAAAAAGCAAAAATAATAAATAAATACGACAAGAGCAGGATTTGAACCTACGCGGGAAATCCCATGTGCTTTCTAGGCACACGCCTTAACCACTCGGCCATCTTGTCTTACATTTAGTCCTTTTTAATTTAAATTTATTCAACTTTCAATTGAGTTAATATTTGATTACTTAACAGGTTTTTTATCATTTTTAATAACTTTTTTCATTTAAAATAAATTTTTGATGCAATCATTATTTTATCATCTTATTTCATTTTTTGTTTGTAATTTCTTCTAAATAATTTACTAATTAAAATTATCTCTATTTAAGATATTGATATTATCATAACTACTACTCATCACCATATAATAGAGTCCCAACATTACATCTCTTTGTATAGAAACTATCCGTTTCAAAAGTGAAACGAGAGCTGTATAGTTCAAAGCTCTATTTGACGAATACACTCAGGTATCCAAGGATGACCGTATTTTATCGATGTTGATATGTTTATGTAATAATGACAAATTCTATGCTGTAGATAAAGGTAAATAACTCATATCTAATAGTATTTATATATTAAATGGAAATTAGAGATGTCCTTTATGGGTCATCCCCACAGTATCGGTAGAGTAGTAGATATTAGTTTTGGTGTATGTTTTGAATAAGTTGTAAACCTTAATCAAAAAGAATTATATTATCCATATTAATTTTTTTGATATGGATAAAGTGTCCAGCTCACTTCTGGTAACCAATGATCAAACTATTTAACTGTAACAATTCAATTTCAAATCTGTTTTTTTAGGATTTTTAGTTTAGAAAACAATCAATGAGACCATGCCGCACATCAATTGAAAATCTTTCATGTAATTATTGGAGTTGACTTTCTTGAACTCCGTAACTAACCCATAATTAATTAATTCAATTATTAATTAATATTTAAAACCATCTCTTAAAATAAATAATGAGAGTGATAAATTGAATAAAAATAATGGAATTAAATCAATTTAAATATATTAATGAAGGGAATCAAAATTTAATTTTAGAAATTAATACTCAAAATCCCAAATATGTAATTAATCAAATAAACAAAAAAATCTAATAATATTAAATTAATATTTAATTAGGTTGGTAAAGTATTAAGATTATCAAAGATAGAATTAGATAAAATTAATAATCAAATTATTTCAAATTATGAAAAAGAAATTGATTTTCAATACTTTTTTTATAAATTTATTTTATTAAAAATTTTACCTGAAGATAATTTACCAAAATTAGTAAATAATAAATATATTATTTTATTGTTATGATTATTAATAATAATTATTAGGAAATTGTAGAGTTTGAATCGGAATTTTTAAAACAACTACAAGATCATATAGATGAAAGTAGACCTGAAGATAGAAAGCACAAAGTTATTAATTATAAATTAACCAAATGTCTATTGATGGATAATCTCGTTTGGGATAATTGGCTAAGTTTTGAAATTAAAGTAATTTATTCTTCATTTGTACCTAATATAATATTAATTTATCATTATTAGCCGAAATGGGGATTTTTAAATTATTCTAATTCTAATGAAATTACTGAATATTGTAGATACTGCAAACATAAAATATGCAAAAATTCCACTCAATATTCCAATTACTGCCCTTTAGAACTCTATAATGGTCAAATTCAAAGTATTCAAGATTTATTAGAATCTGTAGAAATGGATAAACATTTTAAAAATTTGAAATTTTTTAAATTTAGTCAAGTATTAACATTAAAAGATGTAAATATTTTAATAATAGAATATTTTAATAGTTGAAATATTTAATTAATATTATTAGGTATTGAAAAAATTATCTAAAATTTTAAATATTCAAGATGAGTAAATTAAGTTAATATATTCAATTAATTAGTTATTAACTATATTTAGGACTTTACTCAAATCTTCATTAATTTCCCTATTAACTCAAGCAATCCAATTTACTACAATTTTACAACGATTAAAAACTCTCCAATATAAATTAGATCCAATTGGTATTAAAAATATTTATGAGTTGATAATTGTACCCAAGTTGATAAATATTGACATATTGAAGCAAAAGATGTCACAAGTTGAGAATATATTAGAAGCTATAAATTATTTTTTAAATGGTAATATATAATTAAAATATTTAAAATAATTGTTATACTGATAATTTATATAGATTATAGTGGAATTAATTTAAAAAATTTAAAAAATAATATAGAATTAAGTTACAAATTGTGTATTGCTTACATTGTCAGTAATACTTTTAAAGATTGTTCTTTAATTTTTAATTTATCATTACCAAATCCAAAGTAATTTATTAAATTTGTTTTATAATATTTTATAATTTAATTAATTTGTTTTATAGTAATGACGCCAAATTATTCGAATTTAAATCTTTAGATGGTCAATGTTATAAATTTCAATTGGAAATTGGTGTAGTTGACTTAGATTTGAAGAGTGTTGATAAATTGAAGCAATGGTATGAGTTGGATCAATGGATAGACATTGAGTTTCAATCAATTTTAACTAAACAACTCGTAAAATTACCCAAATGTAGTGAACGAATCAATTGTTAATGAACTCTCTCATCTCTTTTTTAATATCCACGTGACTTTCATCCCTTTTGTACTTGGATTGGTAGTGTTTCGTCATTGTTTGATGCCTAACCGACTTTAATACTATAGACTATAAACATTAATAAATTCTTACAACATACTGTTCTTATTAATTGCAAGATTTTTAAATTTTTTAATTTGTTTAGAAATTTTACGTGTTTTTCCTTTGAGGTGATTCTTCTAATGTTAAATTATATTCATAATCCATTAGAATTTGCCAGTTTTATTTGGTGAATCTATCGAGATTTGTAGTATAATCTCTTTTGAAGATATATTTCAAATATTTAAATAATATGAATAAAAAAGATATCAATTATAATATCAAATTACTTGTTAAAAGCTTGCTGCTGAACATTCTTCTCAAATGCATATTTAAGAAAAAACAAAGCCAATTGCGAAAGAGTAAACTTGAGTGATTAGTCTGTCAATTGAACATCTTTGGAACGCTTTTGAGCTATATCGAAGCATTGCTCGAGAACAATGCGGTCATTATTTATTACCCACATAATTAATGCCACCATACAAATAAATTTAGTATTAGATTTATTTGCATATCTAAAAACAAACCAAACAGAGCTCTATCGGTTTTCAAAGAGTAAATTTAAGTATGTATTAGGATAAGTTCCAGTTTCTGAATTTGCTGTACTTCTTTAAAATAATCATGGTTAATACTCAATGGTCATTCTTAATTTTGGATGTTAAATGAATATATATCATCCTAAATTAAAGTTAGTGTTTATGATCTTTGCAATAAATGTATAGTTATTCCATAGTCCTAGGGTTAAAATTCAAAACACTCTTCTTCAAATAAAATCTTTTAAAATAAATTAAAATATTATTATAAATCATCACTCTCAATTAATAGAAATTTTCAAAAAATATCTTATTGTTTTTTTTTCAAATATATTTACTATTACTTTATAATTTAAATAATGGGAATTTTTTGTGATTGAAAAAAAATAAATATTTTAATATATAAAAAATAAAAATAAATATATATTATAAAATTAATAGTTTCTTTTATTTCTAATAACTTTTTGTTATACTTTTAACAAAGATCTAACACCTAAAAAACAATTCTTTTTATTGAAGACTAAAATTTGATATTTCACAAACCAATTAAATTTTCCTGCAGAAATTTTCTTTCTTACAAGCTAGTTTTTTAATTACCTAAAACAATTATAATTACATAGGTTATAATCTAAAGAATATACTAGATATAACAGTTTTTTCCAATTATTTTTAATTAAAAAATTTTTTACAACTTTAAATTTATGTATTTTATAATTATCATATAAAATAATAGGTTTTCTTAAATTATATTAAGAATACTAATTAGAAATAATTTTATTTAAAAAAAATATAAAGTTTATTATTAACTAATTTTCTTTTAAGAATTAAATAAAAATAGCATATACTATTATAATTTATTACAACAATTAATATTCACTTATTAACAAAATACTTATTTAAAGGAATTTGTAAAAAAGGTTAATTTAGCTTAATTTAGCATTTTGATTTATGTTTTAGTAAAGGATTATACAAAAAAATTTAAGATTCATTAATTATAATAATTTATTGTAAAAGCTTTGGTTTCTAGCTATACCTTAGTAAGTTTTGTTTAACAATAACTACTCTAGTTTTTTTAAGCTTTAGTTAAATTATAAAGTACCTATTTTATATTTTTATTAATTAATTTTAATTTAAACTTTAATATATATAAAATACTTATATAACAAATATTAAAGTATCTTGATAATTCTTTAATTAAAATAAAAAGGTGCTTTTTAATATATTTTTTTACTTTATTAATAATTAAAAGAATAATAGTTGAAATTAGTTTTTTAGATTTTAATAGGTTTTAGGTAATTTATCTTTTAACTTTAAAGTAATTTACCTAGCAATAAATTGTTAATTTAGATGATATTTTATTACTAAAAGCTGCTTATAAATTTTTCAATGATTTTAGAGGGTTTATGGTTAAGTTTTATTAATACTAAAATAAAAAACTTTTGATAGTTATTATTTAGTTTAAACATAATTAAATTAAATAACTAATTTTAAAAAATTATTTTTTTTAATCAAAAAAGTTATTATATATATATATAATTTAAAACTATTTATTTTTTTATTTGTTTTATATTTTTTTCTATTTAAAATTAATAATATATTTGAAAAAACAGAAATTAAAAAATTTCCTATTTTTTTAATTTTATAGTAATATTATAGAAATAATATATTCTAATAACTTAATCAAAGATATTTCAAAATATATTATATAATAGATATAACTTTTAGACTTATTGCTTCTAAGTTATTAAAATCTAATTCTTTAATATTTTAGTTAAATGCTTTAAATAAGTTGTGCTCTTCCCTTTTGTTTTTGAGAACCTTAGATACTATGGGTTTTTAGATAGTTTGGCAAATTTTACAAAGTTGTTAGCTTATAAATAATTATAATTTGGTTTTAATATGTTAGGTATATTACTTTAAAAGTTAAGTTATTATTGTATTTATTAGATATATAATGGTGAATAAATAGGTTAAGTTTATGTATTATGGTAAACTATATATACAATTATTTTAGGATTTTATTTAAAATTATACTACACTAACCTATAAAAGTAAATTATAAAATCAAAAACACCTATATTTTTACTAATAACTTAATTAATATTTAATAAAATAAACTTAAATTAAATAATTAAAATCTATTATATTTATTAGTTATATATATTATTAAATGATGATATTTAGCTATTAATTGGTTAAAATATAAACCCTTAAATTTTACCTAAGGTAAGTTATAAATTTGTGGGTTTTTAGTGATAAAAAAAAATTAAAACTTAGTGTATCCACCTTTAGCTTTTTTAACTTCTTTAAGTCTATGGGGTATAGAATCAACTAACTTCTTACACTAAAAAGAGTTAATCTTGTTCTATACTTCTTAAATATATTCTTAAAGTTGATTTAAATTTTTTACTGGGGGGAAAACTTTAATAACTTTTTTTAACTAATCCTAAAGGTATTTAATTAGATTAAAGTTAGGAGATTAAAAAAACCACTTTATAACTATTATCTTGTTATTTTTAAGTTATTTGGTAATAAAAGCAGTAGTATAGCAAAAGGTATTATCTTACTAGAAAATAACATTAGATTTGTTTAACCTATACTATTCAATGGTTTTTTTCAATTCATTGTTTAAAATACTTTAGTACATCTTAGTATTAATTCCCCTATTAACTTTATAAAGATACCTTACACCTAAAGATAATATATATCCCTAAACAATAATTAACCCACCACTATACTTTTGGGTAAAATTAACATAATAGTCACAAAGTAGTTTTGTATCTTTTTTGAAGTATCTAGCTTTTTTATCAAATTTACTAAAGTATATTTTTGTTTCATTAAACTAAATAACTTTACTCTAATCAATTTTAGTTTAACATTAGTAGCAACATTTAAACTCTTACCTAACTTTATAGTGGGATTTTTTTAGTTGGGGGTGTTTTTTCTTAAAGTGTAAGTAGTATCTATGTTAACATAAAACACATATAATAGTATTAGTGCTAACTAATATTCTTGTATAGTTTTATAGTTCCTGTTATATTTCTACAGTAGTACTATATTTGCTTGTATTAACCAACCTACAAATATACTTCTTATCATGTTTATTTATAATCTTAACACACTTAAGTTTAGGTTTAAATGTTTCTTTATTGTTATTCTTAACAACCTTAGCTATAGTAAACTAGCTAACACTAGTAATTCTAGTAATATTACAAGTTGATTTACTTTTTTTATAAAGTTGATTAATGCATAAGTAGATTTTTTTAAAGAGGGATTTAAGTATAATGATACTAATAAAAAAAATTTAGTATATCTATAAAATATTATATAAAATAATAGCAAAGAGAGAAAAAAGATATGGTTATATATTGTTAAATATATCCCCTTATCTCAAAAACCTACAAATTTATAACTCACCTTAGTTAAATATTAAAGGTTAATATTTTTGCTAATAGTTTATTAAATATATCTAAATATATTTATCTATTATTAAATAATATACCTTAATTATATATTATAGTTTCAAGTAATCTAATATATACAATTGTTTTAGTTATTAAATAAAATATATATATTTTTGATTTTATGACTCACTTTTGCAGGTCAGTGTATATATTATCTCTTAAAAATCATATACATGAACTTTTTTAATTATTGATTCAAAAATTTTTAGTCAATTTACAAAATTTCATATTATTGAATCTTTAAATTTTAAAATTGAATGTTTTTAAGTTTTAAGTCTAAAATATATTTAAAGATACTCAAATATCTATTTTTTACTTAATATAATTATAATGTCTTTTTATATTATTACATAATAATTCTTATAATTAATTGAAATGTTATAATATTAATATAAAGGATTTAAAATAGAATAAATTTGCAAGTTTGGATTCATGGATTTTTGAATATAATAATCTAAATAAAAATCAAAAAAATTTTTTTTAATATAAAATCATAATAAAGTAAAATATTCAATTTATATTAATAATAAAAAAATAAAAAATATATTAAATAAATATAAAAAAATAAAAATTATAAAAATTTGAAAAAAATAATTATTAGTTATTTTTATTATATACTATAATAATGAAATGAATTTAATTTTTAAAAATTTATAAAATTTATTTTTTATTAATATAAAAATCTATATAATAGATAGTTATTATCTTAATTAAATAATTTACAAAATTTAAAATATTATTAAAAAAAGATTTATTAATATTTATAAAGTTATATTAAAAATAATTTTATTTTATCATTATATATTTATCTAATATTAAACTAAGGTTATATTCCATATTACTTAATATTTAAAATTTTGAATTAAAATAGTTTTTAAAAATAATAATTATTTATTATAATTAAAATTTATATAAATAAATTGCTATTATTATAAATAATTATTATTTTTCAAAAACTATTAGGTTAATATTATTTTATAACATTCACCAATTTATATATGAATTATTTTTAATAGATAAATCCAAATAAAAATATATATTTTAAATTATCAATTTTATAGATTTTAACTTAATATTACCTTGAATTTGAAATAATGGGAAATTTTTTAATTTCCGATTTTTCAAACATATTATTAGTTTGAAATGAATAAATATATACAAAGTTAATAGGAAATTATATAAGGAAACTATTAAATTTATATTATATATTTATTTTTATATATCATATATTCAAATGTTTATTTATTTTTAATCGCAAAAAATTCCCATTATTAAAAATGCAGAGTAATACTAATAAAATTATTAAAATCAGTTTATATTAATCTGATTAAATTTGAAAAATTTTCAATTTTCAATAGATTTTTAATAACATATGCATAATATATTAACACTAAAAAATTTGTTAAAATTAAAATAGTCCAATTTGAATAATATCAGTTTAACCATTAAGAACTTTTAAAAAGGATAAATTTATCTCCTTTAAAATGGTGCTAATTCAATGAAATGGTTGATTCAATTAGTTTTGGAAATTATTTCAAATTGATAATATTTATAAGTGTAATTTAAAATAGTAGTTCTGAAAATATTGATTTGTTATTAAGTTTAATATCCAAAAACTTTTACAGGCTTTAAAGATTAAAGCGAAGATGACAAGATAAGGTTATGGATTATATCATCATAATATCAAATTAAAAAATCGTTTTAAACTCCAATTGTCACTCTCTTGGCTATAAATAACCCTCAATTAATAAATACAGGATGGACAATTTTGGATTTAATTGGGTATTGTCCAGAAATGAATCAATGGGTGATCTATTAAATACATTCTGTTATTCCCATCGAGTTTGTTTGAAGGGGTATATAAATGTGAGTCATCCTTTTTGGAACTTTGGATTTTTTTACTATTGATGTTTCTAATACTTTTTTAAATCTTTAACTTATTCATTTTTTATTAATTAATTCTATCACATACATATCCAGACACAATATGAAACTCATTGAAAAGATAAAAAATTCCTATATCTTTACTCAGTTCGAAGTTGGACAGTACACGAAGCGCAGGACGAACAGTTCCAACAGTTATAACAAATCTTCCAATTATTACGAAGCTAACTATCACGATGGTGTCTACCTCAACTTACATTCCAATATCAAATCAGGTTCCAAATCTGTCAAAAAGATGCTTAAGGATCGTACTCTCAAGGTTTGATTCCCTATCACTATATCGGACCTTTGATCAACCGACTTTCACTGACCAACCTCACTCAATTACTTGGGTTATGCCTCTTAATGGAATAGACTCTACCCAAAAACCGCACTAACTGTATCTTTTCAAAATGATTTCGCTGGCGTTAAATATCAATTAAATTTAATAAAAAAATCATATAATTCATAAATCACACTTCTTTATTAAAATTTTATCATTCTATCAATCATAAAATAATAATGATACCTTATTAGTAATTCTATCCTCGAATCTAAATTAAATTATCATTTTTTGGATAAAAATAAAAAAATTCCACGAATATGAGAGTGTTCAGTTTTAAGTAGTACAATAAACTTATTCAAAATTTAAAAAATTTTTTATAATTAATTAAATGTAGTGTAATTTTGAATAATTTTCAATAATAATTTTATTTATTATAAAATTAATTAATTTAATTTTTTTTCAAAATATTATTAAATTATTAATTATTAGTTAAATAGTTATTAATAAAAAGGATTTAGTTTCAAAAATCAATATTAGTTATCTCTTAATATAATTTATTTAACGTCACTATTACCATATCTGATAGAGATTTTTCAGTTATTTTACTGGTTTTGAGTTCTTTTCAATGTTAAATTAATTTTTAAATGGAGTGCTTATTTTAAAGGTGAAGTAAATAATTTTCTTTAAGTTGTATTGTTATTTATTTTTTTTTCATTGTTTATTTTGAAATTTGAATTATAAATTTATATATCAAATATTATTCATAATAATTTTTAATTGGCTGGAATTTACATAATTGATTTTTAAAAAAAATTTCCAGTCATTTATTGTTATAATTTATAATGAAATAAAATTTAGAGTAAAATCAATGAGTCTACATTTGGCTCTTTAACATTTATTCACCCGTGTAACATGTTATATCTTAGATAGAATGCAAATTAATCCTATTTGTGTAATATTTTTTTTCATTTTTCTCTTAATTTTTTTTGTGAATTTGTTCAATTTTAGTATTTAATGCTATAATTAAATTGACTATTTATTTTTAAATATATATATATATATAACTTTAACCAATTATTATCTTTTTGGTTTATAATTTTATATTAAAATTTAAAATTAAAGTATTCACTTGAATATTGATTAATATTGCTATATATTATTTTAAAATATTTATGATATAATTTAATTCTATATTAAGTTATTATTTTA
>JNEM01010761.1:0-10681 GCA_000697335.1 Conidiobolus incongruus B7586 | reverse complement strand
TTAAAATAGTTGTTCAACGCGTCTTCATAGTCCTGAAGGCGTTAATAGATCGTTGTCCATTGTAATTACGGAGTTTTTCGCGAAACAGTTTCTGTATTGGGGTTTCGTGTTGACTGCTAGTTGATTGAACGACATTATCGTCGTCAATGTCCATGGCTGACGTATTATGCATATACGCGGGTATCAAGTTGAGGAAATTGATTTTGGTTAGTTAAAATATTGGCAGGCAATTAGATTCAAGGTGATTCAAGTTCTTGATGTTTTCAGCGTCGGTGTGAGGATCAAGTGTTCGCTGCTACCATATAACAGGGCAATGTATACAAGTTGTTTCAATGTGAACAGTGTGGGAAAAAAGTCCTTGTTTATTTGGCAATGGTTCCCATTTTTATATGTAAAAGTTGGTGAGGGTTCAGAGGTAAAATTAGACAAGATAAGATCAAGTAGATAAAAGAGATAAGATAAGGTAAGCAGATATGATTGACAGTGTCACGATGATGACAAAGTGATCTGATCTATGACAATTGTTAATAAATTTTAAACCAAGAAATCTCAAAACAATATAAAATTTCAACACACCATTTAATAATTAATATTCTCTTTCTACTAATATTCAATATCCAGTATAGGATTTATAAATTCATTATTATATTTATTGTGTTCTATGGTGACAATATAACAATATGAATCCGTATCCTTTAAATATTAGATATATGTTATTGATATTTACAATCGAATATAATTAATAGATATGAAAATATGTTAAATTGATTATAGGCAGAATAGGTAGACTATTTATATTTTAAGATAGTTTACAAATAATATTCCTGAGATTAGCTATTAGCGACTATTCAAAAAGCACATTAATAACATTATATAATTTTTATTAAAGTTTTGATTGAACCTAATCCAACTTGATGATACAATCAAATATTAGCTTGGCCTAAATATTTATTGGCAGTAATATTTGTTATAAAAATTTAACCATAAATTTATGTAATATGTTATATATTGTTTTAAATATTAAAATATTGATGATTGATATTGATATATTGCTCCATTTTGAACTATAAATTATTTTTTTCAATTATAATAATTTGAATTTATAATATAGATCATTGGATTTGAGAAAATTATATCGTATTTTTGATCCCATAATACTATGTATCAAATACTTATTATATATATATCCGTATTAATGTGAAATTTAAATCAAAATCATTAATTTATGAAAACAACTGTCACTAAAAATTGAAATCACAATTAGTTATATTATTGATTCTTAATATTTAATTACTAATCAAATATTCACAATGACAGACGAAGAGTACGAAGCAATGATAAATGATTACAAGAATAAAAAATTAATTAAAAAGGAGATTCCGAATGAATTAATAATGGATATCAATTACTCTCCCTACTATACACATGGCGATTGGAATTATAGAATTGTATCTATTCCCAAGAAACTTTTGAAATATTTGCCTTCTAAAACCCTATTAACCACTAGACAATGGCAGTCTGTTGGTATTATTATGTCAGATAGTTGGGAACATTGGCAACTGTTTGAACCGGAACCTCAGTCTCTAATGTTTCGCAAGTATGTGGGACCCAGACAATCTTCTGGAAAGATACCCATTCCAGATCCTCAAATTCCCAAGCCGGTAGTACCCTGTCATTCTGAGGAGTTGGACTTAGAAGAGCAGCAGGATAATGAAATCAAGGAAGAATCCGAAGATTCCAGTAAAAACAATAAAAGGAAAAGTAATAAAACGCAACCCGTTAAGAAGGCTAAACTCGACAATGATCAAAATCAGGAGAACGATACGACGAAACTCAGGAGATCGACGAGAATATCCAAGTAAATAATGTGTATCTTATATTAAGCCAACCTTTCGTATATTTGAGATTAACCTTCAGTTTTGTAATGTTCTTCGATTGTTTTTTTTAGTATTTTTATTTTTGATTTAATAAATTTATGATTATCATATCATTTCATTCTATCTTGTTATACTTTATAGTCTCAATCAAACCTTTAAATTCATTACGTTTATCAAGCTCAAAATGAATCTTTTAACTTTATTTCTTTTGATTGATTTGATATCAAAATATTTCATACTTATTAAATATTTTTAAAAAAAACCTTGATTTAGACTTTTATTCAACTGTGATGGAATCTATGATATAATTTTTTTGTTTTATATGAATATTTATTTATAATTTAATATAATATTAGTACAGAAATTAAGTAATGGCATAATTTTAAAATTAAAATAAAAATAAAAATATTAATTTATGATTTATAAAATTACTCTCCTTTATTTTGAATAACTCTTTGTTATACTTTTAGCAAGCTTTTAACACTTAAACGGTTTTTTAATAAACGCTGAAATTGAATATTTTACAAACTAATTTAATTTGTTTGCAGGAATTTTTTTTCTTACAAGCATATTTTTTAATTACCAAAAACAATTTTAATTATATAAGCTGTAATCTAGTGAATATATAAAATATAGTAGTTTTTTCTAGTTTTTTTTTTAAATAGAAGATTTCTTATAAGTTTAACATTATATATTTTATAATTATTATGTAAAATAATAGGTATCTTTAATTTATAATAAGAATATTAATTAAAAACTGTTTTATTAAACAAACAATATAAAACTTGTTATAAATTAATCTAACTTTAAAAATTAAATAAGAAAATTATATACTATTATAATTTATTATAATAATTAATATTTATTGAATAATAAGGTATTAATTTATTAAAATTTATAAAAGAAGTTATTTTAATCTAATATTTTGTTTTATTTTTAAATAAAAAATTATATAAAAAAAACTTAAAATTTATTAATTATAATAATTATACATAGAAACCTCTATTTTTAATACTATAATAATAAGTTTTATTTAACTATAATTACTTTAACTTTTTTGGCTTTTGTTAGTTATAAAATAACTATATTTTTTTTAATTAATTTAAGCTTTAATTTAAAATATATAAAACACTTATATAATTAATATTAAAGTATATTGATAATTCTTTAATTAAAATAAAAATGTATTTTTCAATATATTCTTTTATTTTGTTAATTAATAAAAAAATAACAATAGAAATTAATTTTATAAATTAAAGCAAATTTTAATAATATCTTTTCTAGCTTTAAAGTGGTAAATCTAATAATAAATGATAAATATAAATCAAACATCATTTTTATAAGTTGTTTATAAATTTTAAATACTTTTAGAGGGTTTATGTTTAAGTTTTAATAATATTAAAATAAAACTTTAGATGGTCATTATCTATATTAAATATAATTAAATTTAACCTTAAATTAATAATTAAAAATATTTCAAAAAAAATTATAAAATATACATATACATATATATATATTTAAAAAATATTTATTCTCTTATATATTTTATATAATTAATTTTTCATAACTAGCAATATGTTTGAAAAATCAGAAATTAAAAAATTTGCCATTTCTTAATTTCTATACTAATAGTTTAAATATTTATATCTAAGTTGTTTATAAGCAATAGTTAATATTATTATATAATGAAAGCAAACTACAAATACCAAATTTATTATTTAAAGTGGTTTTCCTTTTATTACTAATATAATACATCTAATCTTTAAATATAATAAATATATGGAAACTTAGAATATTGTCAATAAAATAAATAAATATTTTAAGTTTATCATTTTTATATTTATATTTTTCAATATAAATATTTTAAAAATGAATATTAAAACCATCCACTTGAAATATGGTAGATTTCCAAATATTTATTTATATTGATTATATTTTGTAAATTTTTATAATATAATAATAAAGATTAAATTTTATCCTTTTATATGTGAGGGAGTATTTTAACTCTTTGTTCCAAGAACTGGTGATATTCTAGAAAATCCACTTTATAAGCTAAAGTTTAGTGAGTTTGAAATATTTAAACAATCTGACTTTCCTAAATAAACCCTCTCTTCTATTTCTATTAACTTTAACTTTACTCTTTCTTTATCTTTTACTTACCTTTTTAGCTCTTTTGCTTGATACTTTATATTCTTTTACAGGATTCCTCTTAATAAAGCAAGTTTAAACTTTAACAAGTGGTAATTCCACTAAAGATTATTATAGACATCTTAAGAGTAGTTAATCTAGTTAAGATAATCATCTAATTTATGATATCTTATCTTATATATAAGTGTAGTGGTAGTTAAACTAATATAGTATAGAAGAAGACTTAATATAAAAGTAGTGTGTGTAGAACATGGTAATATAATATGGCTGTAGTGTGCAAGTGTAAACAAAGTTTAATTAAGCTTCAAACTAGGATGAGTCACTGATATATTAAGATTTATATTAGGTAGTGCCAATATCCTACAATATTAATAGAATATAGTCTCAATCTTAAAAATAGTGTAAAAGTAAAAAATAGTAAGAATTGAGAGGAAAAAGAGAGATTTAATTTATTAGATAATTTAATGCTATTTATATAATTAATTTAACTATATAAGTATAAATTAATTATATAATCTATAATTAATTGGATTATATGAAAATATATATAAAAATTTAAAAAACTAGTCTTTTAACACTTCCCTAATAAGTTTCTTAAAAGAGACACACTCCCTAAATTTTTACAAATAAGTATAATAAGCTAAGGTATTTTTAATATTTTCTAGAGGTTCTTATATAGCTTCTTTAATAGGATAACCCATCTATTTTATATAAAAATAAAGCTTATTCCTAATAGATTTAGATTTAATTATATAATCAATATAATATTCTTCTTCTCTATTTTAATTAATAATTAGATCTAGTTTTGGGGTTTTTAATTAATTAGGAAAAGTGTTAAAATCTTCAAAGTATAGTTTAATTTTGGATATGTAAAAGATAAAGTTGATCCTTAAAGTTAAAGGTAATTTTAAGATAATATTTTCAAAATTTAAATTAATAGATTAAATTTTATAGGGACTATAATATAATAGTAAGTATTTGGGATTTAAGCTAGATTTAAGTAGGGTAGGTTTAAGGGCAAATTATTCTAAGTATATAAACATACTAGTTTTATATTTAAGAGGGTTTCTAGATAACTTTAAGTATTGTTGTTCCATGATCTTTTAATTTTCTTATAAGTTTAATTTAACAAAGAAATTAATATGTTTGATATTAGATTAAAATTCAACAATATTTAAAAGTAAGTTGATTTAAAGTTTTAGAGTAATTATTAAGTTAAGATGTTTACTATAATTAATGAAATAAAGGCTAAAACTTGTTGATTTATTAATAAAGGTGTTGAATAAATATTAAAGTTAGTAGATATAAGTATCTTAATTTAACTAATTAGTGTTAATATAAGCTTTAATCATTTGTTTTAAGGTTTTAATAGTTTTTTCAGTGAGTTTATTAGTTTAGTGATGATTAATAATAGACATAACTAGGTTAATCTTAAAGGAAAAAGATAGTGACTTCTAGAATTAAAAGTTGAATTATATATCTTTATCAAATATAATAGTTTGTGAAATTCTATAGTAGGTAAAAATATTAAAGAATAACAATTGTGTAACATCTTTAACTGTAGAAGTTTTGAAACAAAGAATAAAATAAACATATTTAAAAAATAAATCAATTATAATTAGTAAGTTATTATAATTATTTGTTGATTTAGGGATTTCTATGAAATTAAGTTAGATTTATTATTAAATTTTATTAGGGACTTATAAGGGAATAAGTTTATTATATTTTAGTTGAGTATTATATTTAGTTCTTTAGTATATATCACAGGTATTAGTGTATTTCTAAACTAATTTAATTAGGGAAGGTTAGTAATACTTTATTTTAATTCTCTCAGCAATCTTTAACTAGTTTTGATGTCCTCTAATAAGTAAATTATAGCATTCATTAAATATTGTTTGTTAAATCTTAGGAATGTTAAGAATATATAGACAATTATTATAGTATAGTAAATTATTGATAATTTTAAATCTTTTAACATATTTTAATTAGTTTTCTAATGGTTTAAAGAGTTTTTTTTTAACTAAAATAAAGAAATTATTATTTAACAGTGTTTCTTAAAGTAGTTTAATAAATTTTTTATTTCTTTTATTAATAATCATTAAGTTAATATTTGCTAGATTTTTACAATTAGAACAAAAAGGTAAGTATGTAAGATTTTTTAATAAAGTATCTATAACAATGTTTTATTAACTTAAAAGATATTGAATAAAGAAAAAATAAGCTTGGATAGTTTTAATCTATTTAACTTATTTTCTTAATAAATACTTCTAAGTATTTAAGTAGATAAGTGATTTATAATCTGTAAATATTAAGAAAAAATTACAAGATAAAAAATATAAGTGATTTTTTATTATTTCTACTAAAACAAAAAGTTTTTGTTTATAAACTAGGTATTTTAATTCAGCTGGTTTTATTTTTCTTAACCAGAATATTATTAGTTTTAAGTTAACATTTATAAGGTTAAATTTAACCTATTCTCTTTTATTTATTATTTTATCTTATAGTTATAAGGTAAAATATAAATTAAATTTAAACTAAGTTAACTATCTACTAATTATAAAAGAACTAGAGTTAGTAAAAATAATAGTAGGTAGTTTTAGATTAAAGATAGATAAAGTAAAAACATTAGTAATATAAAAAATTAAAGCATTTATGTAGAAAGTATATAGTGGGGTTTATTTAAAAAGAGAGTTTTTCTTTAAGAGATTAATAAAAGGATTAATAAGTTCAATAAAAAAATTAATGAAATCTTTAAAGTAATTTAATAATCTAAATATAAACATAAGCTAATTTTTGTTTATAAGTATAATAAAAACTTTAACACTAATGAGTTTAGTTAGATCAATACTAATTCTTTAAAAGGAAATAATATAACCACAAAAAAAAACAAAAAAAGCACTAAAGATGTATTTTAATAATTTCAAAGATAATTTATATTCTTGAACAATTTGTAAGATTTAATTAACATGTTAAATATATTCTTCTTTAGTTTTTAAATAAATCAGGATATTATCAAGGTAAGTAATAATAAAGTTATTAAAGACAAAGTTAAAAAGGGAATTGATAAATTAAGTGAAAGTTACAAGGATATTATATAATTTAAAGTTTATAATAGTAAATTTATAGTAACTTAAAAGAGTGTTGAAAATAGTTAAAGGGATAAAATTTTCTTTAACTTTAATGTTGTAATATCTATTCTTAACATCTAATTTAATAAATATAATTGATCTAAGTAATTTATCCTTAATACTATGTAGGTTTAATAATAATATTTTATCCTTGATAGTTTTAAAGTTTAAAACACAATTATTAATATATAGTCTTTAACCACCATCAACCTTTTTTACAAAGAAGATTAAAGATTTTTATAGTGAGGAAAAAAGTCTAATATACTTATTTTTAAGTAGTTTTTGGATTTCTTCTTTTAAAGTTTGATATTATTCAAGAGATAAATGGTAAGTAAACTTTAAGTATAATTGTATACCAAAGAGTAATTTAATTTTATACTTAATATTATGTTTAAAAGGTAATTTATTTATAAATTCAAAAACATTAGCAAATTAACTTATTGTATTATATAAAAAGTAGTTATTAAGTATAACTTCATTGAAATTAACAGATGAAATACTAATAAATAAATAATAAACAAATATATATCTTTATAAATTATTAAAGTTTTTAATTAGTTTTTTACATTGGTTTTTACTTATAATAATAAAATTATTTACCACAATTGTAGAGTTAGTATTAGGTATAATATTTAATAATTTTATAATAGGGTAATATAGGTTTTTTAAGATTAATTCCACTAATTTCTTTTAGAATATAAAAAAAATAGATTTGTAACTTTTTAAGGTAATATTTATAGATATAAAACTATGATATTCAAACTAATTTTAACCTAGTATAAAATTATAACTAATGTTACTAACTAAGAATTTAATATATTAGGAGTAATTAAAAAATAATGATAGGTATTTAAATATAGTGTTAGATGCTTGTTTTATTAAGTTGTTAGTGTATTTAATTATCAAGTTATTTTTTTAAGTAGGTAAAAATAACTTTACAACAATAAAAAAAAAGATAATACAACTAAAACAACTAGAATTAATTAATATAAACAATAGGGTGATAGTTAAAGGTAAAGAATTATAAGGTAAATTAGTTACTAGAATATTTCTAGTTTCTAATAGTTTAATCAGTTAGATTTCTCTAGTATAAATAGTTTAATTTGTGGAATTAGTAGTTTATTAGAACTTTTGTAGATTAGATTAGAATCTGCTAACTAATTATAAAAGGGGTAACTTTAAAGTTATATTAATATTATTTAAGTTTAATTTATGGTTGGTAAGTTAAAATTATTGAGAATTAAATAGATGTTGTTTTTTTAAAAGGTATTTGTTAACTTTATAGTTAACTTAAATTCTTTAATAGTAATAATAACCTTTGTTTGTTCTTAAATAAACTTTAACTTCTTTATTAAAAGTTTTCTTATAAAGCTTTAAAGCAAAAACATCTATCATTTAAAACTTAAGTAGGTTAGAGTAAAGTTTAAAAAATTAATTTTTAAGGTGGGAAAATTTAGTTATAAAGTAAAAAATATCATTGATTATAATTGTTATATCACAAATGTTAGAAAAAAACATATTATTAAAGTGTTTTCTATTAATTAACTAGAGTTTTATTTGAAGGTTAAGGTATTATAATAGTTTATAGGTTTATTCTTCTTTAGTGATATTTAATATATTTAAACATATCTTATTAAATTTCTTAATTAATTATCTTGTAGAAGTTTTTTATTTAAGTTAAGAAAGCTTTTCTCTTGTTAATTAAATTTAATCTTTTAGGTAATACCTTTCTTTAAAAGTTTTTTCCAATTGTTTAAAAGTTTATATTTTTATAGTAAGTTATCCTCTTGAAGATTTTTTAGGATTAAACTTATAATAAGTTAACTACCAAGTATAAACAAATTTTTCTAAAAAAGAAATAGCTAATTTAAGGATATTTTTTAAATCTTCTTCTAAAATTAAATTAAGGTAATTCTTTATATTTTTAAGGTAGTTTTCAAGTTTATAAAGGTTTTTAAAACTATTATAAGTAGTTAATTTGTTTTTAAAGATATTAAAGAGGTAGTTTAATACATTAACTATAGTAAAATAACTGGTTTATTAGATTTAAACTCTTTAAAACATGTTTTTTTAATCAAAAGTTGTTTAATATAAGTTTCTTAGAGGGTAATAAGCTTTTAAAAACTAAAGTTTTAGATTTACTTAGTAATTAAGCTACTATCATTATTAAAATAATATAAGGGTATCTCTTTTTTTAGTGGTATTATAATATATAGTGTTAAATTTAAATGAAATAAATTATAGATAAGATTTAAAATAGTAATAATTAAGTTTGATACAGATAGTTATTAATTTCTAATAAGTTTTTAATAGTTTTATTATTGTTACTATATAAGTATAGTGGTAGTTAAACTAATATAGTATAAAAGAAAACTTAATATAAAAGTAGTGTGTGTAGAATATAATAATATAATATAGCTGTAGTGTGTAAATATAAACAAAGTTTAATTAAGCTTCAAATTAAGATGAGTCACTAATATATTAAGCTTTATATTAGGTAGTGTTAATATCCTACAATATTAATAGAATATAGTTTTAATTTTAGAAATAGTGTAAAAGTAAAAAATAGTAAAAATTGAGAAGAAAAAGTAAAACCTAGTTTATTAAATAATTTAATATTATTTATACAATTAATTTAACTATATAAGTATAAATTAATCATATTATTTATAGTTAATTGGATTATATGAGAATATATATAAAAATTTAGAAAACTAGTCTGTTAATATATATTATACTGCAATAATATTATTTTAATTATTTTATTAAATATATTCATTTTTCAAATAAAGGTGTTTTTAAATTTTAATTATACTAACATATTAAACTCTAAAAACATTTGTTTTATTTTATTAAAAGCTATAGTGGTTATAATTATCTATTAAAACTTAACAAGATTCTTTAGTAAATCTATTAATGGAATTATTAATTTTGAATAATTTTGAATAAAATTTCTATATAAGTTATAGAATCTTAGAAATAACCTTATTTTTTTAAAATTAAAAAAGTTTTTACTCTTTAATAACTTATACCCTATTTAAATTTATTGATATATTACCTTGTTTAATGACAAAACTTATGAATTTAATATTTACTTTGTTAAATATTAATATCTCTAGCTTAATATATAACTTATACTTTTTGTAAGTGTAGTGGTAGTTAAACCAATATAGTGCAGAGGAAGACTTAATATAAAAGTAGTGTGGCGCAGAATGTGGTAATATAATGTGGCTGTAGCGTGCAAGTGTAAACAAAGTTTAATTAAGCTTCGAACTAGGATGAGTCACCGATATATTAAGATTTATATTAGGTAGTGCCAATATCCTACAATATCAACAGAATATAGTCTCAATCTTAGAAATAGTGTAAAGGTAAAAATAGTAAGAATTGAGAGGAAAAAGAGGAACCTAGTTTATTAGATAATTTAATACTATTTATACAATTAATTTAACTATATAAGTATAAATTAATCATATAATTTATAGTTAATTGGATTATATAAAGTGTATATAAGAATTTAGAGAACTA
>JNEM01010760.1:0-59569 GCA_000697335.1 Conidiobolus incongruus B7586 | reverse complement strand
AATATATATCTGTATTATATTTAATATTAAAAAAAATATTCAATTTAAAATATATTTTAAAAAGAAAATTCTTAATTGATAATATATTCAAAAATTATAAATCAAGATAAAATATATTAGATTTATCATATTATACACTATGATTAATCTTATTTATAAATACTATCCTTTAAGATATTGATAAAAATTTTTATTAATAATAATATCAAAATTAATTTCAAAAATAATTTAAATTTAAAGTGATAATATAATAATTATTTTTATAACATAAAATAACTTTAATTTTTTATTTTATATAATTGTTTTTAATATAACTTTTTTTAAAAGAATAATTTTTATCTTTTAAAATAAGTTTATATTTAAAAAATATAATTATTGTTATTTAATCTAGCAAAAATATTACTTAATTATTCTTATCTAAAAATATATGCCATATATGGTAATTATAGCTTTATATATTCTATTTGCATCCTCTAGTTGATTATCAATATAAAATTTAATCTTATATTTAATTAATATTAAAAATTTTAAATTCTGATATATAATATATATTGGAGATTAAGGTAAATATTGCTATTGAATATTTGAGTATATAATTTAAATTAGTTTATTTATTTGAATTTTTATAAATTTATTTAATTATTAATAAAATAGCATTCACAAACTTTTCCTATTAAATATTTAAATATGTCATATATAATATATTATTTTTATCTTATTATTGGCTAAAATTTATAAGATTTAAGTAATAGTCTTTTATATTAGCAAATATTCTAACTATAATTTAAATTTTTTAAATTAACATATAAATGGAATATAATTACTTTGATATTAAATTTATAATATATAAAATATTCAAACAATCCAAGGATATTATTTGTTGATATTGTATAAAATTGGGATATGAAATAATAGATTTATTAATTTTTATTAAATTATTGAACTTTAAGAGTTCAGAAATACATATTACTCATAATTAGGGAATTTGATTTCTAATCCATTTATTATTATAAACTTTTATTAGCATATCAATTATTAGAAAAAAAATCATATATCAGAATCAAGCTTTTAAAAGTTTAATAATCAACATATTGTGAATATATTTTTATTAGTTAAAATATTTATCCCAATTAATTAAAATTTATGATTATTTAATAAAGCAATTTTTTGGATAATTTTACCTTAATAAAATGTGACTGTGACATTAAAAATAAATTAGAATCAATAAGTAATTTTATCAATTAACAAAACTAATAATAAACAAATATTGCCAATTAAGTATTTTTTATATAGTATTTTCACTATAAAATATGGTAATTATCTAAAGTAGTAGAGATATATAATAAAACAAAGGATTGATGATTTGCAATTTTAGATTGAACTCAAAGTATTTTATACAAAAATATCTTTTACATGTTATTAATTGATTATATATAATTCTAATATATATTTTATTAGAAGTTTAAAAATTTTTAAATAATAATATATATTTAATAAACAAGCATTTGGAATTATTCTTAATTCCTTCTAAAAAATTTAAGTGTATATATTATATAAGCAAATTGTTTAAAAAGAATGAAATTCAAAGATAAAATATTTTAAGTATAAAATATATTTTAATATTGTTATAATAATTTAAATATATTACGCAAATTAATCACCATCGAAATTAAAGTGAAAATATTTTCATAAAATTATTAAATTAATTTTGTATGTAGAAATTATAATAGAGTCAAATTAAGAATTGATAGTGTTATATAAAATTAATAGATTAAATACCTTATAAATTCCAATAGAGTATAGAAATATTTTACCAAATTTTATTAATGACCTTGATCAGATAGATGATCAGCTAAATTCTTAACAATGGGAAGTGCTTGCTCAAGTTCCGTGGGCGCTTCGAATGTGCCAATGACGACACCCTTCTTGCTCCTAGCACATACAATACCATCAAGACCCTTTTTGCCATGGATAATCGTAGGGTCATCGCCCATAGTATGGAATTCTTTACCGTTGGCAGGGATACCTCTTTGCATAATGGCTTTGTTATCATTGAAACCGTAAGTGATGGCTTCAGCTTCTTCTTGGGAAATGGAAAAGTCTTTGCTAGATGCCCATACTGAAGCATCGAATCCAATAATGGCTCCTTTAGAAATAGCTTTGGATCCAACTAAATCATTATCGATCAAATTTTGAAAATCCATTTTACAATATCCTTTTTTAATATTAAATTTTACTTTATAATTAATATAGATGATTGGAAGGGGCTGAATTTATATACTCAATTAATATTTTGGAATAAAAAAATCAATTTATGTCTGATAAGATTTTTGCTTGTGTGAAAATTGGCATTGAATTACATCATTTTTAAATTAGTTTCAGATGACATAGTCTCTAATTATGAGGTAAATTATTTTTAGCATCACTTATATTATCATAATTTTAAGGAATTTTGATTTTTTTTGTTTGCATAATTAGTAAATTATAATGCAACACTTTTTGAAATAATAACCAAAATTATTTGAAGAAGATGTATAAATGTAATTTGATGATAAGTATTAAACTTGAAGTATCAATAAACCTTAAGGAATGTATTATAGTAATAACACCAATCATCTTCAAAAGTTACATAATAATTACAGAATCTCAAGAATATAACGCTTAGTATTTACTCTTAATCGAGTGAAAATTAAGTCAGAATGAATTAATTTACTCTTTCCAAGTTGGAATTACCAATAGCATCATTTAGACTGAAAATTACTAAATGATTACATCATAAATATAGATTGTTTTTATATTGATAACAGCAATTTATTACTATTATTTTATTTTATTGTTAATACATGTCCAAAGTAATTATGGCTAGATATTTATTACTATATCAGGAATATTGCTAGTTACTAAAGGTTCATTATTTAAATATGTATACAATTATATACCTTTAAAATCTGAATTAATAGTTTATCAAAACGATGCAGGATATAAAATTTAAAAATCTTGAAATATCTATTAATATTTATATGTTTAAGTAAAAACTGATATTAATTATATCCTGGTTAATATTGGATACGGATTCTAAAAGCTATATTATTGTACATTTCAATTGAAGTATCACTTATTAAAAAAATTAAATAATAATTAAACTATAAATTAATAAATATTTTAATTGTTACATATATTTATAATGTATTTTATAGAAATAAATATTAGACTACTTCAATACTTATTTTTAATTTAATTTAATATTGAAAACCATAAATTAATGTTTATCATAAAACCTGAACTTTTCTAAATAATGTTGAAAACAGATTTTAATATATTCATTTTTATATCTCCTATGATTAGATACTCAAAATAATTATTTATATTCCTAATTCTATATATATATATATATATATTCATCAGATTTGATTATTTTAAATTTTTATACTTTATAAGTAATGATGCCTAAAAAAGAGGAAGAAATAATTGATTAATACATTATACTGAAATTTTATTCCATCAAATCATTAAAAATTAAGTTTTATATCTAAAGTGACTGTTTTTGATTTTGAACAAATTAATTTCATTCGTTAGTCAAAATTAAAGAGTTTTATATGTGCATATAAAAAATCGACCATAAGTTTTGATATTGATATTGATATTATTAGATGATATGGTTTTTGAAATGATGATTTAAAAAATATCTTGCATAGTAAATATAATAAAACCAATATTAGTAATGAATACTATATAAAGTAATCAAAATTAAATCTTGTGAAATTATAATAATTCTTTTTGATATGTATGTTAGAAAAATCCAGTGGTATTATGTACACTGTATTAAATGATATATAAAATTAAATGTATTAAAATTTAATATAACAATTAAATTCAATATATATTTGAAATTTACTCTAATTGGGTAAAACAAATAATCTATTCAATAAAGAATTCTTTTTTTCATATATTTGTTTAAATTTTTTTGGTCGCATTTAATTGAATTTAAGTAATAGAAATTAGAATAATTTATTAGAAAATTTTATAATAAATAGTTTTTTAATTTCAATAGCTCTATATATGTCATTAATATTATTAATTTGCCATATAATGGTTGTTAATACTTAATTTTCAAAACTCAATCTTGGAAAATGAAAAATGAAAAATGAAAATTAAAGATTACTTTGCAATTTGAAAATACCTGTCCATCTCAATTCAATAGTTAAGTCCTTATTATTTCTCATTTATAGTGGCTTTGTTGGTTGGAAATTAAAGGATATCATTGAATCAACTATTTAAATGAACTTATTAATAAATAGTACATTAAATCGTATTACGAGTACTTTTCTAACAAGCATCTTTATTGAAAAAATTTATTATAAACACCACAATTGTATAATTATTATTGCTAATAATTGATGAAAATAAAATTTAAAATAATTTTTATTTGGTTAATATTATAAAATGATCAAATTTAACATTTGACACATTTAACAACTATTTAAAAATTCCTAAGATATTTTTTATAAAAAAATATCAAATTAAATCACTTAGAATGTAATTAAAATCTTGAATGTGGAGAAAAATTTTTGGAAATTGTAATGATGATAGTGAGAATCAATCCTATAAAAAATTAATGAAAATGGGCAAAGGATTTTCATAAAACTAATATTGGTTATTATACTGATGGAGAATTCGTTGGTGATGATTGATTTGAATTCGTGTTTTGATTGGCTGGTATTGTGTTGGCATTGGGTTCGTAATTTGGAGGTGGTTCGTAGACGCTTTGGTAAGTGGGGAGTGTGAGGGTTGTGGGGTTATTCGCACGCAAAGTCTCAGCGTGGTCCTGCTCCTTCAGGATCTGACCAAGGTAGCTGCAGCGGTAGCTGTATTTCCAGCTGCGGTACATGATTAAGATCAGTGATGTGAATGTGATCGATACCAAGCTAATTTCGAGGACTAGTGAAGTCGTTGGAGGTAAAAACCAGTAGCTTAACAGGAAGCTGGAGCCAATTGCCATGAGCATTAGGAGAATGGTCATAATTTCCATGCGTTTCGCAACATTTAAATTCTTTTTGAACTGGACTGTAGCTACGCAAGTGTTCAGATTCACCACATATTCCAACTGCTTATCATAGTGGAATGTGAAGTACAGTTTTTGCCAACTCGGGAGATTGAGCTTGGTTGCAACACTACTATCCTCTTCCTCCAGAGTGATGAAGAATGATGAATCCAGAAATGCTGGCACTTGCGCCGGTTGATTGATGGGGTTTCCAACTGGATTTATATCACGATTAGGATTTACTGCAGGTCTCGCTAGAGTGATACTTGATGTATTACTACTATCATCGTCTATTGAATTTCTGATTGAATTAGATTGATCAGTTGTAATCACAATAGAATCAGGGTTAACTACAGGGAGTATAGGTGTTTGCGTCTGTAATGTCGGTTCGCTGCTAGACATATTAAGAGAATCAGGGTTGATAGCCATGATTGGAGATTGCGGTAGAATCGTAGAGTCTTCAGGTATAATATTAGGTGTAATCATGCTCTCCTCATCGTACCAACTACCCTCTTCATGATTCGGATGCCGCAAACCCACCTTAAACACAGCATTGATTTGAGTAGTTATTTCAGTAGCAGAAGCCATCAACTATTCCAAAATTCAATCAATTTTTAAAAAAACATGCACCAATTAAAGATTAACAGTTATTTATATATTTAATGGAGTACTAAAAGTGAAAATGAAATTAGACTGCCTAGAAAACACTATAGGCTACTCCAAATCAAAAAGAATTAACAATGAATTTTCTCCAATTTGCTTAATGGGGTTAATTGAAATCATGGATTTGGAGTACTTTGAGGAAATTGATCATACTCTATGATCTTCGTTCAATTCATATTTCTCTAAATCAATTTGATTTTATCTCTATAATATTATGTTTTATATTATTTTTTGTAATTCAAACTATATTTTTATCAGGTTTTTATATTTTATTGGTTAAAATTACTGTATCTATTCATATTTTTTTAAATATTCTTATTATCAGTCACGTTCTTAACTGTATCTAGTGAATGACTTAAAATGATTTTTTCCGGTTTAGCTATCAACATCTATGAAATCTAATTCAAATATTCCAAATCAAGGTATGTTAGAGCTGATTAATTACTATATTAATGGAAATCTGGAATAATAGAATTAAAATTTATAAAATTATTCTAAAAATTTACAGCTCTTCTAATTATAACTCAACCGAGCTCTAATAAGCCAATAAACAGATATTCATAGACCTAACTCTTAATTCTCAACTTTAATTCTGGACATAATTTTTTATCATATTTGAGCACTCTAACCTTGTCTCGAACTCAAATCTTAAGCGTGAATATTAAAATAATAACTTGTCAATCCAACCCCTAACCTCATACATCAATCATACAAACACTAACCTTCAACATTTTATCCAAACCATAATATACTATTTTGCATTTACATTTTCAATTTTATTGTTGAATTTTATATGATAGCTAATCCGATAACCACTTACTGTCGAGATATATTTAATATGGTACTCGCGCTACGCATTTTATACATGCTACACTTTATTATATAATTATATATTATTGTGACACTACTTTCAGTGATGTATACCGATTTCATATTTTGAGTCATCAATATAAATGCTGTAATAATGTCTTTATTTTTGACTTGTCCAATAACTTTTAGAAGGTAATTCAAGAGAGGCGCATTGCTCAATAAACCTTGGTTTTCTATCACTTGTCTCATATACCACTCATTGTGTTTATATTTGTAATTTTCCAAGGACTTTGATCAGATTCAACTTTATTTATTCGCCAAATTATAATAATATTTGAATTAACTAATGCAAAATTTAACCCCTATACTTTTAGAAAAATTTGATTTAACATAATTCAAAAACTTTATTTTACTCTTAAACAAAACCCTTATTTTAAGAAATACTAAACCCATAAATCATAATCTCAATTCATTCAAATAAAAGTATTAAAACAAGTACTCATTCACAATTTAAATATTCCCGTTAAGAATCTCAATTTAAATAATATCATTGATTCAATCAATTTTTCATTTATAATTATATTAATTATATATCTAAGATTAACTATCATTTAATTTTTTAAATATATTTAAAATCTAAATATTATGTCAAATAGGTAAATTTTATTAAATAATATTATGATAAAAATAAATTATTAAATAATTATTTTAGAGGTAGAAATAATTTTAATTCAGACGCTAGTATCTATCAAAGTCAAAATGATCGTAGATTGGAGCAGATGGCTGAGCAAGCTAGTGCACTCCACAGAGTAATTACATTATTTCTTTTCTTTATTAAAGAAATTAATTTTTGCTATTTAGGTTACTATTGATATTCACGACGAAGTAGGAAGTCAAAATAGATTATTAGATGATACAGTAATACTCTCAATTGTCATTATATATAACATTAAATTTCAATACTAATAATACAATAGGAAAATCAAATGGACAATTTTGGCACCAATTTATCAAGAACGAACAATCGATTAAAAAACGTAGTAACGAGTCCCAGAACCAAATTGTTACTATTAACGATATTGGTCATTGACGGAACCTTTTTTGTTCTGTATTATTTGGGACGCTTTTTTTGGAGTTTGTTACCTTCTCACAATGGGGGAGATAATAAGAGTTAATTTTATTGTGAATATATTTTGCCAGCTATTTATAAAAAACATTATCAGTAAAAAAATAATTCAGTATAAATATTTTCAAAAGTTTAAATTTTGTTCAATTGATAGTGGTTAATATAGTTAACTTAGTTCAAAAGTCAAAAATATTATGCTATAGTTTTAAAAGACATAATTATAATAATAATAATTGTGATTATATTCTTTCATCAATTATTTATATTATATCAATAACTTAATCCTTATTACGAGAAATAATTTCTTGGTACTAAATATTTCATAATCGTAGTTACATTTGATTGTATTTAATAATTAATTACAAACGATTATTAAACTAGAATGTAAGGAAAAATATATTAAATATTTAACTCACAATATAATGATAGCATATTTATTGATATGTAAACTGACTTTAAGAGTTAATGTAAATGTTCATTCTAATTAATGCAGGAATATATTCAAAGTATACTGAATACTAATAATTTATTTTTTATTTTTTATTTTTTATCATCATATCCAATATACTGAAAAATTGATAATTTTAGGGTTTTTGACATTTTTCATTATTTCCATCAATATTGTTATAGTATTTAAGAATATTATTTGATTATATGATATTCGATTTAAAATTGAATCACATCACTATAGCAGCATCATATAAATGGAAATAATAATTAATCAATTACTTCAATTTTAATCCAAAATTTCAAAAATAAACATTTATCAATATTTTCAATTATTAATAAATACATTCAGGCTGAAATAAATGCCACGTAAACTGTTAAATGTCAAAAGTTTTATTAAAATTGCTCAGGATAAATAGTGCAAAATTAATGTGCCATAATTTATAATTTTATAAAGAAATTTAGAGTATTAATTGATATTAAAAAATATGTTATTATAAACTTTGAGTAATAAATTTAATTATTCAATATAAATATAATATATATTAATATTAATATAAATTATAATTCTGATTCCATAATAATTGGGCACTATAATGAAAAAATTGATATTATTAACTTTAATTAAAAATATTAACACTAGAATTATTTAAAACAGGATTATGATTATAAACTAAATAATTATTTAAGTAGAGAATTATTTATTGATAATTTTTAATTTTTATATTCATTAAATATTTCTTTTTGACCTGTTAATATTTGTAATCTTTTAACATATGATTAGCTTTAATCAACTGAGAGGAATTGATTTAAAATTTATGATTAATCATATGTATGATCCTCATTTTTTATAATCAAAAAGATTTTGCTACAGGTTTATGAATAATACTTAATGCTCAATAGAGTTAATTATATTTATTTTAATACAGATTAAATTTAGTAAAATATGGATTATAATAGTCAAATTACAGACTATAATAGGAAAAATGATTTTCTAAGGTTGTAATCTTCACCAATACTATGTAAGTATTAGCATCCAGGAATGATTTTTCAATGTTCTCAAAAAAAGCTATATTAATTTACAATGTTTACAACAATCCATACTGACTCTATATGCAAGAAATCGAAATTAACAGCTGCAAACATGATTTTGTACGTAATGATCATAGAATGATCCTTGGTAAACAATATGATGAAGTTATATGTATCAAAGCTAAACAAAATTTGGTCATTGGATTGTATGGCATTGTAAACGATGAAGTAAAAAATGAGAGTGTTATTCAGTACCTGAGAGATAATATTGACACTGGCTGAGAAGTCAAGTGTCCAATAACTTTTAAGTAAATAGTCGTCTTCCGGGACGGCACCTGTTTGGTGATATAAAAGGGGTAATTTATTGTTTAACCTGGATTATTGGGCTGTACCCTAGGAAGAGGACCGACGTGATAACTTGGTTGTAATCGGCATATTTATAGCTTGCTTGACGTGTCTTCCCAGCGTACGAACCGTACGTCGGATGTAACGATTGATTGCATTGCTCGGGTGTATTTTGTGGTCACTTTGCAGGTTGATCTGTGACGGGGTTCTCGAATGAATTGAATTGTTAAGGACGAACGGGTCCTCCGGCCCATGACAATATCATAATATTCTGTTAAATTATGGCTATTGGTAATAAATGTGGATCTTTTAAATGATTTAAATGATTATATTAATTAAATTGTATTTTAATATTTAATTGAATTTTTATATAATTTAATAATTAATTTTTAAATTAAAATTTTAAATAAAATTTCAAAATGATTCTCTTTTGAAGGAATATTTCACTAACTTTATAATATATATAAAATATTGCTATCTTAATTCAAATCAGAATAAATTATCATTATTGACATAATTTCAGTGTATCAATTTTAATGTTAATTGAAAAATTTAAAATTCCTTTATGAAACTATTGGCATACTCGATTTTATACAATATTAGAAATATATTAACCTATTTTATATACATTATGTTTATAATATTTGTGTCAAACTCGTAAACTTTGTAAAATAGAAATTAAATATTTGATATAACATGCTAGATTTGATTGATTTAAATTTGGTTAACTATGAATATTAATCTTTTGAAAACTGACTTGATTAGATATGGGTTGAGTATAAATTGTAATAGTTGAACAGGTTCTAGTGGATTAATCTTTGAAATAGATCACGTCATTGAATTAGATATCAATTATTTGTATATGAAACCACATGCAAATCTAATGAAATTCTTGAGAGGTGTAGTTGAGATAATGTTAAGTTTTATTGTAGGTGACAAGTTGGATTCATTTGATAAGGTATTATATTAGTATTTCCTTACCTAACACTTCGAAAATATAACATTATCATACGATTACCCAATTTAACAGATCGTCCTGTATCTAGACGATGTTAGATATAATCAATTAAGCTATACTTGATCAGTAATAAGATTAAATGTATGTGTATCCTAATAAAATAAGTTAGATTTATTAACAACTATAATGCTAAATGAACCACCGTGGGCAAGAGTTTAGTTCTTGGGTTGAGGAGTGAGTCTGAGGTAAGGCTTCAAGACTTCGTGCTCAGGGAATTGTTGTTTAGCTTCAGCATCGCTTACCTTGGGGTGAACGATGACACGGTCGCCAACTTTCCAGTTAGCGGGAGTGGTAACAGGATGTCTGTCACTCAATTGGAGAGAGTCAATAACTCTGATGATTTCGTCAAAGTTTCTTCCACAGCTGGCTGGGTAGGTGAAAGTTAAACGAATCTTTTTGGCGGGATCGATGATGAAGACAGATCTGACAGTAAGAGGCTGACCTTGGACAATGTTAGTTGGATCGTGATCTTCGTGGTCTAACATATCGTATAAGGTGGAGACTTTGCGGTCCTTGTCAGCAATAATAGGGAAGCCAACTTGAACACCATTGACTTCGTTTATATCATTGATCCATTTGTAATGGTCTTCAATACTGTCAACACTAACGGCGAGAACCTTGACGCCACGTTCTTGAAATTGCTTGTTGTACTTTTCAACTTGACCTAATTCAGTGGTACAGACAGGAGTGAAATCGGCAGGGTGAGAGAAAAGAACACCCCAGGAGTTGCCTAACCATTCGTGGAAATTAATGTGGCCGATGGTAGTTTCAGCGTCGAAGTTGGGGGCGACAGAACCTAAACGAAGACGTTCTTGAGGCATATTTATGAATTAATGAATTACCCTTTAATGTGAATTTTTTATTTAGGTCACCCTTATGACTTTGAATACTTTTTCGTGACTTACTATTTATGGGATATTTTCGAATAATAGGCAAAAAAACTGTCATATATAGTCATTCTAAAACATAGTTTCTCTTTTATGCGAATATTAAGCGGTCAAACGTATCGTTAATCAATTTAAAGAATTAATATACGCCAAATTTTAAAAGAATCACGACATCCTAAACAAAATTCGTTACGTCACAAACTCTAATCTATTTGATTGGATTGAGATAGAGGATATTATGAAATACTGTTAACATTCTAAAGATATCGAAATTTAAAATTAAAATTACGACATTTAATTCCCTCAAGAATTTTCTTAATTCTATAATGCTTAATTTAGTGAATGCGGTGTTTAAACATATACATATATACATATATTTAGAGATATATGAAAATTATGTCATATGATGAAATAATTTTATTCCACATTATCTTATATTACGATACAATAGAATTTTTAATAAATATCAAAATTTTTTCATATAATTTTATTTGCTGATATTTAAATTATTTCGAATTAAACTATTCTTGTATAAATATATTATTTTCAAATAAAGTTATGAATTAAGATAAATTCGAAATTTAATCTTTAGCTTTGAATATTTGAAAATTATTTGACTATTTGATGAAAAAATAGGACATTAAGTCCATATAATTAATAATACATAATAGTATACAATGCATTAATAAGTAATTAAATTTGTTAATAAACTATATTGATGATCAATTAATAACAATTTAAACAATACTATAATACTTGTTAACAAATAATTTACTTTGGTTGGTAAAAATTATTAAAGATCAACGAATTTCAGGATTTTTAGTTTTAATGTTATACAAGTAAAACCTCCATATATTAATAGCCATCTATTAAATTTAATGAGTGGTTGCCAAAATTTTTCTATATTAGAACATGATCGCGAGTTTTACCTAGTTGATATACTTCCTAATAAAAAGAAAAGACAATAAATATATTAACCTGTGTCATTTTTTTAATTTAATACAAAGCATCGAAATAATCATTGATTTAATAATGAATTTGATGTCGAATATAGTACTCGTAGGGAAAAATATTATTGATATATCGTGGTTTCCCCCAGTAGTTACCTTTTATTTAATCTTGCCATATATTTTTCAATCTTGGAATTAGTAAAATACAACTAAATATATAAACTGACTATGCCTTTTAAATTTTATTTTGGGTCAAATTAAAATTAAACTATTATTCTTTATTTAAATTTAAAATTTTCCAAAACAGAGTAAAATTTTAAAAAATAAATATTAATATTGAAAGTCACTATTTCAATTTAATGATTCTTTTATTGAATTAAAAAATTTGAAAATTTGTAACTTTGTAATTGTATTAATATCAAAATTATGCTATGAATTAAATATTATGATTTATATTATCAAAAAGAAATTACATAGAATTATGATCATTATTGTGTATTTTATCTTTGAGCTTTAACTTAATTATTAAACTGACTTGATTTTGTTATAGTGTAGATTGGGCTTTGTTCATGTGAATAGTTAATGAAAATAAAGGAGAAAACAATATTAACCAATATTGATGGAATATATTGATTGTGAATATTGATATTGATTATAAATTAAAATAGCTTAATAATAAATATTTGAAATGATAATTGAAGGATCATCATAAGATTGAGTTAGATTTGAAAAAGCTTTTATCAAAAATATAATTATAACTAAAAAATAAAGTGAGAGATATATTACTATAGAATTAAAAAAATGGGAAATTTTTTAATTTCTGATTTTTCAAACATATTATTAGTTACAAATAAAAAAAATATATAAAACAAATAGGAAAATAAATAGTTTTGAATTATATATATATAATAATAATAATTTTTTTGATTAAAAAATTAATTTTTTAAAATTAATTGTTTAATTTAATTATACTTATATTAAATAATAACCATCAAAAGTTTTTTATTTTAGTATTAGTAAAACTTAACTATAAACCCTTTAAAATCATTTAAAATTTATAAGTAGCTTTTAATAATAAAATATTATCTAAATGAACAATTTATTGTTAAGTAAATTATTTTAAAGATAAAACAAAAACTACTTAAAACTTATTAAAATTTAAAAAACTAATTTTAACTATTATTTTTTTACTTATTAATAAAATAAAAAAACATATTAAAAAATACCTTTTTATTTTAGTTAAAGAATTATTAAGATACTTTAATATTAATTATATAAGTATTATATATATATTAAAGTTTAAATTAAATTAATAAAAATATAAAATAAGTATCTTATAATTTAACTAAAGCTTAAAAAAAGTTAGAATAGCTATTGTTAAACAAAACTTACTAAGGTATAGTTAGAAACCAAAGCTTTTATAATGAATTATTACAATTGATGAATTTTAAATTCTTTTGTATAATCCTTTGTTAAAATATAAATCAAAATGTTAGATTAAGTGAAATCAACTTTTTCTACAAATTCCTTTAAATAAACACTTTATTAATAAATAAATGTTAATTGTTGTAATAGATTATAATAGTATATGCTATTCTTATTTAGTTTTTAAAGGAAAATTAATTAATAATAAACTTTATATGTTTTTTAAATAAAACTATTTCTAATTAGTATTTTTAATATAATCTAAGAAAACTTATTATTTTATATGATAATTATAAAATATATAAATCTAAAGTTGCAAAAAACTTTCTAATTAAGAACAACTAGAAAAAAATACCATATCTAATATATTCTTTAGATTATAACCTATGTAATTATAATTATTTTAGGTAATTAAAAAATTAGCTTATAAAAAAGAAAATTTCTGAAAAAAAATATAATTAATTTATATAATATTAAATTTCAATCTTTAATAAAAAAACTATTTTTTAAGTATTAGATCTTTTTCTAAAAATATAATAAAAAGTTAATAAAAATAAAAGAAATTATTAATTTTATAATATATATTTATTTTTACTTTTTATATATTAAAATATTTTTTTCAATTATAAAAAATTCCTATTATTTAAATTACAAAGTAATATTTAGTTAAATATTAGGTTATATTAGTTCTAATATATTTTTTAATACTACTTTACATTAGGTATCCACTTTTTACTATATTCACAAATTATAATATTTTGTTAAAAAAATTTAAAATATAAAATAAATAATCCAAAACTATATAACCATTGAATAATAACAATTATAAGTATATTTCAATTCTTTATAAAATAAAATTTTAACTCTAATATTATTATTATTAATATTATCATTTAAAAAAAGACTTGAGTGAGATAATATTGAATTATAACTCTTATTAATATATCAATTTATAAAATTGAATAATATCACTAGTCCATATTAAATACAAATAGTCTGTGAATTTTATCAATTATGATTTTTAATTCAGAGAAAAATCAGGTTATTTTAAGTGATATTGAATTTCAACCATTATAACTAAATAATCACAGAAATCAATATTAGTAATCTGAATCAGTTAAAATAAAACGATTTCAAATATTTAAAAAGTGACAAATAGTGTCTATTAAAGATAAAACTATGAAAATATTTATATCTTTTTATAACTTGGATTCATCTCAATTGGAATATCTTTACAGCTTTAAATATATATATATAATAATTGCATAATTATTCTTTTTGATTCAAGTATTAGTTAATGGTACAATGAATATATCAATCCAATAGCTAATAAAAAAAACCAAAAAATTACAAATAATTCAAATTATTTAAAATACGAGAGTTAAATCAAAAATATAAAATATATAATATATTATTAAACCATTATAAATCTAAATTAAATTATTTTTTAAATTTAATAATGAATTTTTAAATTGAAAAAGAACTCAATTCAGTAACTATATATATATATATATATATTTCAAAAAATTTCTCCATATACAAACATAATTACAATATATGTGAAATATTAATTTTTTGCAAAATATTTCTTAGAAATAATTAAATTTAAAACGTAATTGAAGAGTCAAAAGAGTTAAATTAAAAATCTCAACAAATTAATTAAACTGAATTAAAAAAGAATCTTGAATTATAGATATGAATTTTCCATAATTCAAATCAACAGCGACCGTTCCATTTAACCAATATAAAAAGATGACAATGTTTTCAATGTCTTATCAAAACCAATATACATTAATTACCTACTCCTGATCCCAAATTTAATGAAAAAATAATTGAAATTTATTATGAGATTATTAAAATCATTTCATTTATTGATTATAGCAGTTCACATTAATTTGGTTCAATCCAAAAATCATAGGGAATATATTTATAATAAGTACGCTTACGAAGGAGGAAGTTCAATAATGAATTCCGATAGCATTGGAGCTACAAGCGGTACTGGTAACCAAACTAGATATAGTTATGAATCACCTTTCGAGTTGGCTATCACTCCAGTACAGAGGCCAGAAGGTCGTAAGCCGGACTGCGAAATTGATCTGATGCATCACGAATTTCAAAATAGTTACTATAAGCCATATGTAGGTCAATATAAGCCAGATGCCAAGTGTCAAGGTAAGAAAATTGAAAAGGTAGTACTGACTTGGAAAGGATATAGCAAAGGCCGCCAATACGACAGAATTTCTGCGGTATGGATAGACGGTATCGAAATCTTGAGAACGAGCACGGCTGAGCCCACGGAAGACGGGATCACGTGGCAATTTTCGGTGGATGCTACGCGATATAGTAGTTTATTGCAATCTGAAAGAACTGTTACCGTGAGTTTAAATAACGTGATGAACGAAGTTTATACTGGAAGCTTTTTAATCGATTTAAAGTTGGAAATTTATTTGCAAATGCCTAATTCTTCCAAGAAATCGGTTTATCAGAGACCTGCGGATACGATTTTGGGTATTTCGCAATTTGGTAGTAATGTTGAACCTTGGTTTACTATGGAACATAACAAACCTGTTAAATTTCAACTCCCAGAAATTCCTAAAAATGTTCAAAGGGCTGTATTGGAAGTTTTTATTACTGGGCATGGTAATGAGGAGTTTTATCAATTTAATACTCCTGATGATTTTGCTCAGGATCACAATCAGCCTAGATATGGCCCATTACGTGAAATGCAAGTATCTGTAAATGGCATTCCAGCTGGTGTAGGTTGGCCTTTCCCTGTAGTCTTCACAGGTGGTGTTGCTCCCACTTTATGGCGTCCCATTAGTGGTATAGGATCATTTAACACCGATCCAATTCGATTTGAACTATCTCAATTTGTTGGAGAATTAATCAAAAAGAAAAACAGTGAGATCGAGCTATTGGTCTCTCCCAGTGATTCTCATTGGTTCGTGACTGGTAACTTGCACTTGTGGTACAACGATGATGGAATAGGAGATAACACGGGAATAATCAGTTCCAGTACTCTCAAATTCCCTATCACTCCCAAAGTACAAACTACCTTCAATGACAATATCTACCGATTCAAAACTAATGTCAACCGCATCTACTTTCAAAAGGGATTCATCGATCAACCCAACGGCCGCATTCGCGTCGAAACTGCTCGTAAACTTATCTTCAATCACGACCTCCAATTCTACAACAACACCGATAAACAAATCTACGACTTCTCAGTCAATATAGTCACAGAAACCAGATTCTTATTCTTCCCAGACAGTATCCGATTCCAAGAGGAAGAGGAATCCTACGAGATTAAGGAGCTTTTCAGAGAAGCTCACCAAAACAAATGGCGATTTTACGGTCAAACGAGCTACCAATCATATCCTGACAAAGGTTTTTTAATCGATGCTGAAATGACGGGTGAAGTGTTCAACAGAGATTACGTAGGTATTAAGCTGATGAAAGAGTTGAGCTTAACTCAGCATAATGTTGGTACGTTTGGTAGAAGACCTAACCAACCTCCTGTGGTCGATGGTCGTAGTAAAGGTAGTGTTAACTATTTCAATAAGTTGGAGTCTAAGCAACAGTGCTATAGAAGGAGTGTCGAAACGGAACATGGCTGGATTACTAAGAACAATGTCGATGACAGATGCCATTAGATCATATTTTATCAGTCATTATATTTTCAATCTTCATCTTTCACTCTAATTCATTTTATTCACTAAATTATTTAATAACCAAATTGAAATTCAAAATATTTGAACCAAAATTTTTTAATTGAGAAATTTATCATTATGTAATTTTAAAAATGAATGTAAACTATTTATTCTATTGATTTATTTGCTCAACGTGTTATAAAATTTATTTTAAATACTGAGATATTAATTTATTATAATTGGGATAATAGAACTAAAATTAATATTCTCATCTAATTATAAAATCAGGTTAAAAAATATAAATTAAAAAGTATTGTGCTGGATTTATTATTTGAATATATCAATTTACACATTTAATGATATATATTATTAAATCCTGTTTCATTTGGTGAATAACATATATATATGTTATTATACATTCAGTTTGTATAATACTAGTTTAATGAATTGTAAATTGACTTGAGGTAATATATATTGTTATTATAAATGTTATAAGATCATTCTAACGTTATAAAAAATATATTGATATCAAATCTTTCAATTTAAAAGTATTGATTTGAGTTCTAAGATTTATATTGAGATTTAGATAAATATTATGATAGCAATATAATTTTAGCGAATATATTATAGGGACAGATAGAATATAATCCATTAATTATGTAATTTATTGGATACAAAATTTTCAATACTGACTCATTATCAATCATTTAATCAATGATGAAATCCAGATTTTTAAAATAATTTTGTTCAAATTTTGCATTCAATATAATAAAATAAATTATAATCATACAAAAGGAAAGTCATTATTAAAAAATTATATTTTTATAATCCTGTATAACCACATAATCAGGATCGTCTTAAAATTGAATCATTTATATGAAGTCCTTAATTACTAGTTCAATATTTCTGAAAATAAAATTAATTACAGATTTGAAAATTTCAGTTAAAGAAAGTTATAAAGTGATGTAATATTTAAAATATGATTTGGTTCAATGATTGAAATAGTTTGATATTTAAGAACAGTATTGAAAATATTGGGAATTATATGCTTTAAATATGAATACAATAAACTAATTTAAAATTTGAATAATAAACCAAATCATTAAATTTTGGAAATAGATATAGTATTAGTTAATCAATAAAATTCATAAATTTAAAAAAATGATATTGATTTCATATGTAAAATTTCTTTGAATATTATATTCATGATTTGAAAGATTTTTATAATAGTTTTATAGTTTGTTATATTTTAACAGTATCTTCAGAATTAAATTTTTTGAAAATCTCATATACATCATATTAAGTCATATGGTCATTCAAAATATTATGAATAATTGTCAAAGATTTGTAACAGAAAATTGTTTTTAAACTTAATAATATTTAAAGAATTTAATATTTATAAACCATATGATAATATGTCTATAAGTTACAACTTTTTTCTTGGCTTATAACTAGAAGATTTTTCGTACTATTCATTATTATCAAACTCCTAAACTTTAAGTTGGTGAAATTCCTTTTAGTTATCTTAATTATTGTGAGAAGTATATAAGCTAAGGAAAAAAATGAACCTCAATATTAAGTTATTGATCAACAATGATTCAATTGATATTATATTATTTAGTTTGGATCTATAATACCAATTTGATTCAATATAATAAAGATTTTTTAGTTCCGCTTATAAGGGTTTATGAAGATTGTGGAAGTAAGTGATAATAGAGCTCAAATTAACAAAACCTTGTCTGGCTATGAATCCCCATTTGAACTAGCTGTTTTACCTGTACAAAGCATTGAAAGTCGCAATTCAAACTGTGAAATTAAACTGATGCGTTAAGGATTCAAAAATAGCTAGTACAAAACTTATATCGGACACTATTAATCCGATGAAGTGTAAAGGTAAGAAAATTGAAAAGGCGATATTGACGTTGAAGAGACATAGCCAAGGTCTCTAATATGACAGAATTTCTGTTGTTTGGTTAGAAGGCATGAAAATTTTGAGGACTAGATCAGCTGAAGCCATTAAAGACGATATCACTTGGAAATTTTCGACCGATGTTACCAAATAAAATAATCTGTTGCAAGCTGACAGAACCGTAAGCGCGAATTTAAATAACACTATGAATGAGATTTATAATGGTAGCTATTTTAGATTTCGTTTGAGTTTTTGTTAAAATATGATATATCCATCATATATTTTTCTTAATCAAACCAAGTGTAAACTTCAATATATAATATACTTTAATTTAATAATCCTTTGATAATTCTGTTAATGAAATAAAAGGGTGCTTTCAATTTAATCTCTTATTTTTTAATAATTGGAAAAAGAATGGCATTGATTGACTTACTAGATTTTGTCAAATATTAACTAGTTTGTCTTCCAGCTTTAAACTAACAAATCCAGTTATAAACTGTAATTTCAGAGAGTGCATCATTTCCATAAGCTGATTGTAAGCTCTGAAGGATTTTAGAGGATTTGTAGATGCGTTTTAATGAAACACAAATTAAAAACTTCTAATATGCACACTTTGGTTTGACAATATATAAATTTAACACTAAATTTTCAAACTAAAAAATAACAATTCGAAATACAGATTAATATAAATATTAATATATTGCTTTACTGTATGAATTTTTATGTATATTCAAATATCCAGAACTTATATCATATATGATAATTAGAAATTAAAAATGCCATTTCTTAATCTCTATCCCTATATCTAGCTGTTTGATTTTACAAGTCTTCATAAAAATAGTATTATTATAATAATCAAGCAAATTTAATTAAACAAGCCGGATATATCTAATAAGATAGTAAGTAGTGTTATTAAAATATTAATATGTAAAGTTTAGCCTTAATTTAAAAGATCTTTAGTAAACATTTGCTTAATAATGAGTTAATAGTGTTATCAGTCCTTATGTCAATATGTTGAAACACTAATTACTAATTGTAATTGTTTTCTTGAATTGCATATTGTACAAGGATTATGAATAGTACCTGTGAGTGAATTATATTTGGAATAATGACCGATGGTTTAAGTTGAGTAGCGAGCGGATCTCCTAATTCGCAACAGTATAAACAATATATTTCATTGTTCAAGGAATAAAATATTAATATATTTTGAATTTTTTTTCATCAAATGTTCTTTTGTTACAAAAATCGCCAGCGAATCTTACCTGATGTGCCAATACTGAATTAATTATCAATTTACATTTTGGCATGAGTTGGAAACATCATTAAATATTATCATTAAACCTGAATTCAGGTTTATCTGACAATATACTCTTTCCCTTAACAAAATTTGTCTAAGGATGTGTAGAAATTTAAAAATTGTATTTAAAGTATGATAAAAAATTATTAAATTATCTCTGCAAATGAAATTATAACATAAAAATATGTTATAATGCTTATGACAAGTAATAACATTGACAATCAATCAAGAAACTATAATTACCACACTGAATCAAGAACTCATATTGGAATTCGCCTATTTCATGAACTAGTTGGTTCTGTTATTTTGCGCCAATGAACTGTCCTTTTCCACAAAAATCAACAATAGTATCTAATATAAGATTATTATGAGTGAACCAATAAACAGTATCTAATTATTTTCATTTCGAAAGAATTCAATCTCTAAGTTTTTGTTATAACAATCACAAATAGTATTAAGCTACTACAAGCAGGAAATATTTACTTCATTACAAGAACCCGATTTGCAGTAAGCCATTTTCACCTTATTGGGCGAAACCCATTAATTTCCCCCTAATATTTACCACTGGCGATTCCTTATTTGAGATCCAAAAGTCTATTTCCTGCTACATTTGCGGTTGTCACTGATATGAATGAAATTTTACAGGCAATACTTCAAAATTCATATTAATTCATGGCCTTGTAAAAGAATCGATTCTGAAAACCAGAAAGATTATTCAGAATATTGACACTTAAAACTCTGAACCTAGTGCAATGGAATGAAAATAATAATGAATTAAGATATTAATCGATAGCTTCTGCATCCCATTTCTAATATGTATATTATTAAACTTTTATTTACTCATCAGAAAAGAGTCACGATCATATTGTTAGTTTTGAGGTTATAGGATTGGAAAAGTAGTTTATGAGGATTCGGTAAAATCTGATCTTGTTTATTAAGTGAATAATAAGAATGGTATTTATACTGCATTGAAGCTAAAAAGGAGTAACAATTGATTTGTAATCAGTAATTATATCCATTACTGTATTGAGTAGTTAGGTGTATACATTATTGAAATATAGAATAGAATGAATCAATTAGAACCATGCATCAATTGTATGCTTAGTAATAATGTTACTATTTCATATTTGCAAACCTAACAATATGAATATTGATTTAAGTTTTATTAATGACCAAATTAAGGATTATTAAAAACATATAAATGCATACTTTTTATTTTAGAACTATTAAATGATAATTTAAAAAATTCGTTAAATATCCCTAAATGTTTAATTATTATCCCTCTATTTGATAATTTTATATTTAAAAAATTTTTTAAATCATGTATTAAAATTCAAGTTCATTATAAGCATTTCACCATGACGAATATATAATTCAATAATATTTATATTATTCAAATTGATTCAATTTTATTAAATCTGTTTAAAATTGTTTATAGGTTCTAAGTTGAAAAAACTGATTTTAAATTCTGAAGAATATCCATCTTTGAATTATGGTTGTAGTGTATTTTATTTGTCATATAATTAATATATTAAAAGGATTTAAGAGTGGTGAAATTTTTAATATTTTGTAATTTATGATACACCAAATTCATTTCAAAATTTCTTAAATAATTTGCAAAAGTGAGAGAGCTAAGACAAAATTACCATTAATCATTATAATGCTGAAAAAAATAAATCAAATTTATATAATTTATCTAACAAATAACAGCTTTTCAGAAACTTGATGATAGCAATTTAATATAAAATACTAATGAACTATCTAATTAAAAAAATTGTATTATTAATTCTGAGTTTTCATTATTAGGATAGATAAAAAATTATTGATCTAAATTATAAATTCAATTACAGATAAATGATAAATTTGATTTTCAAAATTTCAATAGTAATTGAGCTTTCAATGTCTACATTATTAAAAAATATTAAAGAATCTTTAGAACTAATATGTTACAAAGCTCACGTTTTACCCTTTGTTTTACTCATAGTTGTTTACATATAGTCATGTGCTCGGCAATGCTGGAAAGGGTCAAAGTGGTCAGCTCACTGATTTTTTGAGCGGAAAGTATGTCCAAGACAAGCCGAATGAGCCAAAATGCATATATTGCTAGCTGGGTAACGAGCATGGTGGAAAAAGTTGAGAATATATTACTGTACAGGGGTCAATAGTGATAAATTGACATAAATTTATTTCAACCAAGTTGAGTGAATTAAGTTAATAAACTAATTCAAAATAAATGTATCTAATAATGATTTTATTGATGTTTTATGATTGAACTATAGCTGGATAACCGAGTTTTGATCAAGCATCCAACTAACTTTTTTAGCACTGGTGACACTTTATGCTCTTTTGTTGGAATCTATGTACTCACAGATGCATCCATCATTTTGGGAGTCACAGTGTGAATTTTACGGAGGACTTGGTTCCCAATCCACATTGTCAGCAAGTTTTGGCGAGTTGATCTTGCCAGTCAGGCGTGGTCCAGTACATTACCGAATAGACAATCTTAACGACTATATATAAAAATTTCCAGATATTTCATCAATTGTAAATGCAGCATAAAAATCACGCAACTTTGTAAATCATATATAATGATATTTATTGTTTGAACAAATTTTGAAAAATATATTGCTTATTAATATAATAGAGACCAAGATCAATTTGAAAAAGCAAATCAAGTTCAAATATATTACCAGTTCTTTAAAGGTTCACTAATTAAAAGTTTTTATATTCCAAACAGATATATCATAAAATTATAAATGAGTTCAAATTTTAAATATATATTTTATCATAAAAAATTCATTATTGAATACATTGCTAGTAAATTTTGCAGAACAATATGATAATATATATCAAATCGAGATTAGTAGTTTTATAGATTTCAGTGATTAATCAATTTACAAAGGTATCAAAATTAAATATATATTTTGAATATATTGATTACATATAAATTCATTAAATTTAGTGAAGGATCATGAATATAGTAGAATATCATATTCAGACTTTGAATAAATACGACTAGGTATAAATCATATCAGGTATTAGATAAGAAATAATTTTAAACATAATTTATTGAGTTTGATGTTTAAATTTTATTCTAAAATAACGCAAAAATCTATTATCATAAATTAACTTTAATATAAAATATCTATATGATTTGTGATATATTGATTCAAGTAAAGCTATTTGAATTTTTATGTTGATTAAATTTTAGTTATAACAATATGATAATATATTAATATATATAACTTTGAAATGATTATTTAATATAAATATAAAGAAATCGTATAGGTAGTAATATGGATAAATATATACTTTTTAGGATAATATTATTATTTAGATTTCCAAAGGAATTTGTAATGGTATATTATCATTTATATAATTGGAATAATTAATTGTCAAATATCGATATAATTATTATATAATTAGTTTCAACTTATTAAGACATTTAATACCAAATATTCCAAATTATATAAATTTGGAAATAACATATAATTATCTTCATCTTATAATCAGTCATTTTTTATATTTATTATAATATAAAATTACAGAATTTGAAAGATTATTCAATATATGGGCGTTTAAATAAGAAATATAAACAGTCAATACTCACTACAAAATTTAGTACTTGAATTATTGTTCTAAATTGATCAGGCTCAATATTAGATTTGGAAAGGATTTTAGTTTCAAATTTGATATCAGTATCATATTGAAAACTGGGAGAATTCATCATTAAATAAGTCTGGACATGTTGCAATGTATACGATGAGTTGATTTGTGGATTATTAATTATTCCAGCATCCTTTAAATGTTGTTTCTCAATATTGGGATTTGGATCTGACCAAATGTCTTGTATATGACGCCTTTTTAATGGTGTAAATTTGGATCTCCTTCTCCAACAATATCTGAAAATATAGATAGAAACAGCCAGAGATAGCAGAGAACTCAAAACAATGATAGCAATGAGTGAGGCCACTTCTGATTTCCAATCAAGCATGTACTGACCTTTATATTGATTAGGTTCAGAATAAGCCGATTCTGGAAATATTATATATTCGACAATCTCCTCCAAATCTAAATCAATAGCGACAAATCCAGTTAAGTCACCATAATATCTGTAAATTTTGCTTAATATCATATATTTTCCTCTCAAAATAGAATCGGCATGTGTTTCATAGATGGTCTTATCAGATGGTACTGCGAGCATAATCTTCTTCCATCTCCAATTCCAGGTATTAATATCTAGAATGCCCAAATAAGGTTGGAAACCAATTTGTCTATCATTCATATGAATACCACCTTATACATATATTTTATCTTTACGATACACAGCAGAAAATGAATAATAGCCCGTTGATTCTAATACACCTGGATTGTCTTGACTAAACTGAGTTTCCTTATACTCAAATCTTTGATTATCAATATCAAATATTAATGTTTTTTTAAAACTAACTAATTCAAGAATAATAGCAGAAAAAGGAGGTGATAAAGGATAATTAGATGTCCTATAACCTCCAAGAAAAATCAATTTACGGTTATCAATATTAAGCATTTGATGTCCAGCAAATGGCTTGAGATCTTTTGATAGCAAACGAGACAAATTTTCCCATTCATTAGAAGAGAAATTAAATCGGCAAAAGCTCTTGATGATTTCCGCTGTTTTTTTCTGTTGAAGATATTTGGCACCTCCAAAAACATAAAAACTGTCTTCAATTGATGAATTTCTTTTTTGAAGATCTACCAAAGCTACGCTATAATCGAAATCTGGAAAATTCTCAAAAGATGGCTCTGACATATTGAGATATTCTGATTCTTGAAACCTCCCATCAGACACTTGAATTTTAGTAAATCTATATTTCCTATTAAATGCAATATCTAAATACTTATATCTAATAGACCCAATCAAATAAGTAATGCTTCTAGATTTAAGAGATCCAGATGCATTTAAAAACTGATAATCAAACATTTGTTTTGCGTGATCAAAAAAAATACCTTCTTTGCATGTCAAGCAAGGATACCTTGCCATTAATTAAAGGATAATAAACCAATTCGCTGTTACTTGAAGGATCTAATGAATTATAAATCATTAAATTATTATTTAAAATAGTTGCACTATTAATTGGAACAAGGTTGATTAAAGTTCCTGACGCCCCATGATTTAAAATAATTAATATATTTTGTTAAACTTTAATTTCATTTTAAAGAGCAATTATTAAATTATAAGGGATTATACCTTTATATACTTGTCTGTGGCCAGGAAAAATATGATCTTTATTATTTAGACTGGAGCAATATTTGTTTTATATGAGAAAAAAAGTTTCAATGTGAAAATTTTAAATAATTACTAAAATATTGGGCCTACTCAAATCTATCCCACTTTTTCCAATTTTCAATTTGACTGATTTTTTCTAAAACTAAAATTAGTCACTCAGTCAAAAAAATTGAAAAAATTAGTCAAAAAAAATCACTTACCAATTTTTTCAATTCATAAAACCCACCAGTTTTCTCCTATAAAATATAAAAATAAGGCTAAAGATTTATCATTGCAATTCACAACAGTATGACTTTATTCTATATTAATCAAACAACTTTTATTTTGTGCTAAATACCACATAAATCTATTAGCAAGAACATTACTTTTAAGGTTTATCCTGTTTTTTCTCCTATGTCATCTACTATTAATACTAGTAATAATAAAGACTCCCTTGAACTACATTTGATAGAAGCTACACTCAGTTAGTTGAGGCAAGAGGAAAACTATGAATCCTGGTGCTTTAACAAGTTGAATATTTTTTTTCAAATATATAAGTTTGTCCTTGTTTTAAAAGGAGTAGATTATATAAAGTTAAGAAGGAAGCTTGATAAAATATTTAATCATATAAAAACTCTTATTCTTAAATTTAAAACTGCTGAACAAGTTTTAATAAGTAAATAATATAATAAAAATAGCCTTTTGTTTATAATAATTAATGCTTTTATAACATAAGATAATTTAGTTTTTAAAGCCTTTAATATAACTCTTATAGTTTCTTCATTATATAACTAGTTTTACTATAAGGAACTAGATTATTTAAATGATAAAAAATAAAGTAGTAGTAGCTTTTACCTTTTATTGTTTTCTTTAATTAAAAGTTTTAAAATATAAAAGATAATAAAATAAGAAAAAAAATATTTAATTTTCCCTTTTTCTTAAAGCTATTAAAAAAAATATATACTAACCTGTAAAAGTAAGTTATAAAATCAAATATATATATATATTTTAATTAATAACTAAAACAATTATATATATTAAATTACTTGAAACTATAATATATAATTAAAGTATATTATTTAATAATAAATAAATATATTTAAATATATTTAGTAAATTATTAGCAAAAATATTAACCTTTAATATTTAAGTAAGGTGAATTATAAATTTATAGGTTTTTAAGATAAAGGGATATATTTAATAATATATAATTATATCTTTTTTCTCTCTTTGTTATTATTTTATATAATATTTTACAAATATACTAAATTTTTTTATTAGTATTATTATACTTAAATCCCTCTCTAAAAAAATTTACTTGTGTATTAATTAACTTTATAAAAAAAGTAAATCAACTTGTAATATTGTTAGAATTACTAATGTTAGCTAATCTACTATAGTTAAAGTTGTTAAAAATAACAATAAAAAAACATTTAAACTTAAACTTAAGTGTATTAAAATTATAAATAAATATAATAAGAAGAATATTTATAAGTTAGTTAATACAAGCAAATATAGTATTATTATAAAAATATAATAGGAATTATAAAATTATATAAGAATATTAGTTAATACTAATATTATTATATATATTTTATGTTAATATAGATACTACTTACATTTTAAGAAAAAACACCTTTAATTAAAAAAATCCTATTATAAAGTTAAACAAGAGTTTAAATGTTATTATTAATATTAAACTAAAACTAATTAGAGTAAGGTTATTTAATTTAATAAAACAAAAATATACTTTAGTAGATTTAATAAAAAAACTAGATACTTTAAAAAAAATACAAAATTATTTTATAACTATTATGTTAATTTTATTTAAAAGTATAATAGTAGGTTAATTATTATTTAAAGATATATATTATTTTTAAATATAAAGTATCTTTATAAAATTAATAGGGGAATTAATATTAAAATATATTAAAGTATTCTAAACAATAAATTGAAAAAAACCATTAAATAATATAAGTTAAACAAATTTAATATTATTTTCAAGTAAAATAATACTTTTTGTTATACTATAACTTCTATTACCAAATAACTTAAAAATAACAAGATAATAGTTAAAAAGTAACTGTTTAATTTTTTAACTTTAATTTAATTAAACACCTTTAAAATTAGTTAAAAAAAGTTATTAAAGTTTTTCCCTAGTAAAAAATTTAAATCAATTTTAAAAATATGTTTAAGAAGTATAGAATAAAATTAACCTTTTTTAGTATAAGAAGTTAGTTGATTCTATACCTTACAAACTTAAAGAAGTTAGAAAAGTTAAAGATAAATACATTAAGTTTTAATTTTTTTATCATTAAAAACCTATAAATTTATAACTTACCCTAGGTAAAATTTAAAAGTTTATATTTTAACTAATTAATAGCTAAATATTATCATTTAATGATATATATAATTAATTAATATAATAGATTTTAATTATTTAATTTATGTTTATTTCATTAAATATTAATTAAGTTATTAGTAAAAATATAAGTGTTTTTGATTTTATAACTCATTTTTACAAGTTAGTATATAAAAGTAAAATGAAATCTCAAGATAATAGATTAAGTTATAATAATTACAAAAAGAATGTTATTTATAAATATTAAAACAACAACAATTGTTAATAAAAAAACTCTTATAATTAATATAAAGGAGTTTTAAAAAAAGTAATAAGTTTATATAATTTTTATTATAAAACAAAATATAATCAAAAGAATACATTTAAAATAATTAACTTAGTATTAATTTGTGATGATATCACTACTTATGATTTATTTAATTTAGCAAAGTTATTATTTATATTCATTATATTTTATTTATTATTATTAATATTAATATTTTCACTAGTTTTTTTAACTCTTTTTTTTAATTATAATTTTATTTATTAAAAGAAATAAAATTATAAAGGAAAGTAGTTATATATATATATATAACAATAAATTAATAAGCTTTTATATTTTGTATATAGTAAAGTAATAATCTTAAACAAATAAAGATAGCTTTTTAGATATTAAAAGTTTTTTCTACTATAGATTATTTTTTTTATATGCAATATTAAATTCTTTTATTTTTTTTATAGAAAAAAAATAGCTTTAATTGAATTTCTTTAAAATTAAATAACTATAAATTTATTATTAATATAACTTATAAAAAACAAAAATTAAATAAAGACATTTATTTGTTATTGATAATAAATTAACTTAAATATAAAGCAATTATATTGTTTATTATTATCTATAAGAATATATTTTTTTGTTTAAAATATTTATTTAACTCATTGAATAATTTAGATGCTTTTAAAATACTAAAGTTATAATATAATTTAAGTTTCTTAAACTCAAAATATATAAATTTATTTGAAGATAATATAACAATTATATATTAAAAACTATGTGTGTTTTTTTATTATAATATAACTAAATATAAAATATAGGTTAATCTTTAAATATAATATAATTACCATCTAAGTAACTAATATAGTTATTAAAGAGGAGTTATTTTAAATAATCTTTTTCTATATTATGATTATATTCTAACTAAATTATTTAATCATCTAGTTTCTCTTTAATAGAGTATATTACTCTTATAATATATAAAATAATAGTTTTTTCTCTTATTTAAAACTTTTCTGTTATATCTTTTAAACATGTTTTTTTGTAACTTAATTAGTAAAGTATAACTATTAATTAAGTTTTTAAAAGTGTTTATTTTCTTTATTAAAAAGATTTAAAATTTTTATATAATTATAAAATATTAGTAAATGAAAAAAACTTAATTTTTAACATTTTCATTTATTTTTTAAAATTATTTTCTTCAGAAAAAAGTTTATATATAGACTATTATAGCAAATATAGTATATATAGTAATTATAGAGATATATATCTTAAGGTTTTTAGTTTATATAATAATCTTAAAATTACTAAATTATCTGAGTTTTTATTAAAGTTTATTATAATAAAAGTAATAAGGAACTCTACTATTTCTTTTATGTTAAACATAAGAAACAATAAAACTTATAAGGTGATTTTAATAAATATTATATATTTTTTAGTTTAAGGAAAGAAAAACTTTGAGTTAATTATCAAAAAAATTTACTGAATTTTTTTAGGTTATATTTGAGTATATTTTTAATATTTTTAAGAAAAATCAGAAAAATCAAAAATCAGGATAGATTTGAGTAGGCCCATTATTATTTGAATTTTCAATATACTATTATAATATATTTTTCAATGCTATTCTAAGATAAAATAACTTTTTTGTATTAAAATCTTCAAGTTAAATTTTTTCATAATTATAACCTTTAATTTCATATTGGTGTTTAATTTTACAGTCCATCAAATATTAATTAGATTTTCTTGTATATTCATTATATTACCAAAATTAATCATCTCATCCAATTATATAAATACCAAAAAAAATTACTTATAATAGTTATAATTTTTTTGAATCAAAAGCCTATATACTTTAACTTAGATCAAATATTAAACTCTGTCTTTTACTTTTGCCATGGATTGTTTTAATTTGGATGAAAATATAATTACTGTAAGTTTTATATATTAAAATATAGAAAACTAACTATGACCAAATATTTGAGAATCAATTTAACTTGTGAAAAGGCAGTATTACATTTTGTGGATTTGGATATGGATATTAACTGAAACAATTATATTTTAGCTGAATTTCAATTAAAAATTTATTCTATATTCATAATCAACTCTATAATTATTTAGAATTAACTAAATATTTGGTTTATATTATCCTGAATTTTAAATACAGGTATAAAAAAATTAAATCACTCGAAACATATACAAGTTCATATCAATATTTTTGTACGACCAATTACTGTAAATTTATTGGTCATATTACTAAAGGCTATATTCAATTGGAATATATTGTGAGATTAGTAGAATTAAGGATTTGATCCATATCCAAAATGAATAGAGATCTTTTATTTTTGGTGGTATGAAGCCAAAGATATTTCAGATAAAAATTATATTGATCTATTAAGTTATTAAATTCAAGTGATAAAATTTTTGTGGAAGCTTTCAATAACCGTTTAAATATTTTTCGAATAAAATGTGTAAAAAATTGGATTGAGAGTAATTTGCTAAAAATGTATTTTGAATTGAAATTGTTTTCTGTACCACATATATTATTGAATTCATAAGAATTTTATCATCTCAAAATTTTTTATTTCCCAAATTTGTAATTACCAATAAAATGTGAAAAATATTTTTGATATTGTATTTATTAAGACAATTTAGAATTGAAATCAGTTGTAAAGAAAATTGAAAAATCTCGTCTTTTGAATATATTTTAAGGTAATTTGTAAAAATAAATCATTGTTAATTATGAACTTGATTTTCATATTAATTTTTTTCTTGAATAAGAAAGATATTGATAGGATGATAATTCAGAGATGTTCAATTGGAACATGTAATATAGTACAAATGACAGAAAATATTATATCAAATATCACTATCCTTATTATAGAATATTATCCATAATTTATATTTAATTAATTTTATTACTTTTAAAAAATATATTATAATATCAATTAATTAACTTGAATTTGGTAAATGTTTTTAAGGTATAATCAATAATTATATTTTCATAATAATAATGATCTAAAAAAAGCTATATATTAAAAATATAATCATTTATTTCTTGATATTATTTTAAATTTTCATTAATAATACTTTTGAAATTAAAAATAAATAAGCACTTTAATATATAATATATAAAAATAAATATATAATATTAAATTAATACTCTTTTTATTATTAGTAAGATATTTGCTATACTTCTAATATATTTCTAATATTTAAAAAATAGCTTATTTAATTAAAAACTTGAATTTAATATTTTATTAAATAATTTAATTTATTTGCAAGAATTTTTTATAAGAGTATTTTTTTAATTACTTAAAACAATTATAATTATATAAGATTTATTCTAGTATATAATTAGATATGTTAGTTTGTTTAATTCTGTTAAATAAATAATATTTTATAATTATTCTATAAATTAATAATTATTATTAGTTTAATATTAGAATACTAAAAAATAATTTAATTTAAAAAATATAAAACTTGGTATTAATTAATTTATTATTAAAAATTAAATTAAAAATTTATATATTATTATAATATATTATAATAATGAGTATTTGCTTATTTATTGAGTTTTTATATATTAAAATATATAAAAGATAATGTTTTAAGTTAATATTTTGTTTTGACCTTAAGCTACAGATTATATAAAAAAGCTTAATATTTTTCATTATAATAATTTAATATTAAAACTTTTAATTTTGGTTATTTTTTAATAGGTTTTATCAAGCTATTTTTACTTAAATTTTCTTCTCTATATTTATTAAAATATAGATATATATTTTATATTTTAATAAAACTAGGCTTAAAATTGAAAATATATAATATACTTAATATTGAATTTTTTTGATAATCTTTAGATTAGTCAAAATTATTTTAGTTTATTATATAGGTTAATTTTTATATAATAAAAATTATTGATTATAATTTATTATTTAAATTTTAATAAATTCTATATAATATCTTTTTTAGTTTTAAAGTGATAAATATATTAGTAAATAATAAATTTAAAAAAATTTTATTTTTATCAACTATTTACAAATCTTAAATCATTTTACAAGGTTCATGGTTAGTTTTAGTGATATTAGAATAAAAAGCTTTTAATGATAATTATTTGATTTAATTAAAATAAAATTCAATATAAAATCTTAAAATAAAAATATTTTAATGAGAAATTTATTATTAGAGTAAATTATATGATTTCAAAGAATTGATTCTATTTTATATTTTGGATAAAATTTATTTATTAAATTAAATAATATATTTGAAAAACCTGAAATTGAGAAATTTACCATTTCTTTCCAAACTAATACTTTGAAAGATATTAAACCACCATTAGATGAACATTTTAATATTCAAATATATATCAAAATAATTAATGGTCAGATTAATATTTTGAGATAATGTGTGAAGAGAACTGGTAAACAACCAGTAGCCATGAATGATTAAAATTCAATTAAAATTTAAAAAATAATAAGTTAACTTTTTTTGAAGCCAAGATTTAATTAATATTTTTGACAGTATATTTTTCCTTATTAAAGCAAATTATGAAATAAGGATTGAAAAGGAAAATATAACAAAACGGATGAAAGAGAGAGATTCATATTTACAGGAGAGGTTTGAGATTTAAAATAATTTTGTAGTTGCTAAATTCAAACAGTATAAGCACACCATATATCGAACAAAAAAAGAATTATGTAATTCAAATTCAAAAATTGAATTTGTTAAGAGTAACATTAAGAAGTTGGGTAAAATAGATATCTTTAGCAATGTTTTAGAAAAATGAAATAGTAAAATCAATAAAGATCCAATTAATAAAAAAACTGTGATAAATATAGTTCTTTTATTTCCAAGCATTACTCAGCTATTTTATTTTTTCAATCGAATTAAGTAAAAGAATACATCTGTAATATTTTGGCTCATTGTTTCTTACATATTAATTATTCAATAAAGCATAAATTTTTATACTTATTTAAGTGACAATATCTCATGTTTATCCAATTCATTATAAAAATTTATTATAATTAGATTAAAAGAATTTGGTTCGTGTTTTTCTCACTCATAAAGTATTATCTCATTTATTATTTCATGAATCACTACCTAATCCTATAATTAAAATATTATTTCAATCAATTACCGTTGCTATGGGATACTATTTACTATTCTAAACAATCTGTCATCTTCCAATATAAATGATTTAGACCTATTCAAATTTTAAGCTATTCCTTATCATTGATTGAAGTTTTGTTCTGCAACACAACTTGTACAATATTTTAAAGACTAAAATTGTAGTTTATCACAAAATCAAAAAAATACTCAGCCAGTGGAAATAAAATTTCTGCAAATATGAAGCAAAGGATAAGGGTAAAATATATGCTATTATTGAAAAGGCTTAAGGTCAAATCACTACCTAAAATTGCTCTAATTGCTCTTAAAACATTGTTAGTATTTTTCATCTAGCAAATAATAAAAGTGGTATCCATGGTAAACTTTATATTTAAAATTAATGCTTAAATAAATCATTTCATATTAATATATTTTAAAAACTGAATTTTGAATGGTTTATTTTAGTTTAAAATAATGGATATATTATTTGAAATATCAGGCATTAATGAAGTATTCATTCCTTATATGTATAATATAGAATACAAAATATATCTGATTTGTAGCATTTTTTTAGAACCGATCAAAATATTCATTATCTATATTACCAAATTATTTAAAATTTGAGATATAAATCAACTTTGAAAAATATTTATCTTAAAAAATTCATAATTGAGGTATGAATTAGGTATATTGATTTTATTAAATAAACCAATATACATAATTTATTTGCAATTGTTTATAACAAGTTGGCATAATTTACCAAAATAATCCCAGCAATTTGAAATAGTAATCAAATAACAATTCGTAGTTGACTTGAAATCCCTATAAAGTCAAGATCACGTTCAAATTTTAAATTACAATAGTTCAGCTTTGATATATAGACAATTAATAAATTAAATTTATTAAACTACAAATTTATAATTTATTAGAGTCCCTAAATGGATCTCTAAATAATATTAAATTAGAGTGCTAAGGTTGGAGTAAATTTTGATAGAAACTCAAGAGAGTTGTCAAAAGGTCTGGATAGGTGAATTGTAGCGAGAACATAGAGTAGGTTTTATATTGGATAATGATTCATCAGATTCTGTGCTGAAATAATCTGATACTAGAATTGAAAAGTTTTTATATTTTTACCATTATCTAATATAATAGGTTACATGATCATTATCACTTTTCATTAGCACTGTTTATTTTTTAATAATTTACTATTAAATTTGAATTATAAAGTTAAAATACAGATATATAGTGTAATTAACAAATCAAATAATAATAAAAAAGATAAAATATATTCCACTAAAGCCTTAGAAAATCATATATATTTTAAAATTTTCAGGTTTTTTATAATTAATTTTGGATTGATAAATGTTAATCAATGTTAATTTTATAGTTTAAAATATTGAGAATATAAATGATAAATATTTCATTATTTTAAGAGGTATTGTATTAAGCCAAAATCATATTAACTGCATTTATACACAAACATATTCATCTAACAATATAATTTTTCAAATTTATACTTTGAAAATAATTATTATGAGAATTAATCAAATATAGAATTTTAACCAATTACCATTGAGCATATTGAAGTAAGCTTGTGTAATTCATGTATTAATTAGAGTGATGAATAATTACACCCAGATTATTAATTACTTTTAAACAAATATTGAAAAATTATCAATTATCCTTTAATTTTTCCTGAATATAAACTCTTTCAAGTTTATTCAAGACCGCTACTTGTTTTGAAAATGCTAATCGAATTATTACGATACCAAATTTGGAATTATATGGTTTGTCAATTGACTAATCACATGAAAAAGTTGAGGTGTATGAGATTCCTAAATTGGTAATCGCCCCTTTTTAGTTAAATTATTTAAACTTCAAATTACACATTAATTCTAAATAGATTATTTATATTTATAATAACAATTAGTTTGTTAAAACAGATTTTTAATCTATTTAATATAAACTTTATATCACACTATCTGTTGTAATTGGTGACAATAGCTGATACCAAAGTATCACTTGATTCTGATGTTGCGTTGATAGTATCATTTGCTTACTAGTAAACTGAAATCAGCCATAGTTTTGAATTAAATCTTCACACTTAATTAAATATTTAATCCAATTTAAACTTTAATATTATGACAAATTATGAGAACTGAAGCTTGATGTCATCATTATATACTCATTGTAATCCTTGAATAATCTTAATTTTTCATAATATTTCCACTATTACATTTTAATCAGTTACAATCTATTTAAAAGTCATTCCATTTTTCATTACAACAATAAATCTTACTAAAATTTCTAAACTTTAAAATCACCAATAAAATCAATTGAAAATTCACTCCTTTATAATGAAAATTAATGTCACATTCAGATTCTCTTGAATATTACCTAATCAGGATATCCTGATTTAAGCTGAGTGGAGATTTCACATTCTTTAAAATTTTTATATATAAACCCTTAGTCGTATGAATTTAATATATTCTTTTTTATAAATATTCGTTCCCTTTTTGTCTAATTTAATTAATACTTTTATCCTCCATTATATACCATTAAACATTACTATCATTTCAATATGTCAAATAATAATTGTATACAAAATGTTAACGCAAAACTTGGGATGGCTTTCAAGGTTTTCATGATGCTTCTTCTAGGAACTATTGTGACTTTATCTATCAAATTGATGAATGAGCAGTGTGTTGGAAACTGCTCTGACCCTGATCCTAACAACCACATTAAATTTTCTCAACCTATATGGCAAACAATTATGGTTTTTTGTGGTGAACTCTTTTGCTTTGTTTTCAAAGCTTTAAATATAGTACCTTCTTCCAACTCCACAACCAAGAATGAAACAACACCTCTTGTCCCAAAGGATACCAAACCATTGCTGAAAGGAAACTACAGATTTTTGGTCTGGTTTCCCAGCACATTTGATCTTATTGCCACAGTCCTTATGTCCATGGGTCTATTATTAATTCCTGTTTCTGTTTTCCAGATGCTCAAGGGCTCTATGGTTCTTTTCGTAGGGCTGCTATCCGTTACTCTCTTGAAGAGACGCCTCGAAAGAAACCAGTGGAGTGGACTAAACAGTATATTTATTGGTGTGGTCATTGTGGGTATTAGTAACAGTCTCCGTTCTAACAACTTGCAAACTTCTTCTGGTAACACTGATTTATTGACTGGGATTATTGGTATTCTTCTTGTGATTTCTGCACAATTTTTCGCAGCCCTTCAGTTCGTGGCTCAAGAGAAAATTATGAGTATGTTCGAAATTCATCCACTTGATTTGGTTTGGATGGAAGGTGGATTTGGTTTGATTACCACTTCTATCTTTATAATTTGCACACATCTTTTCATAGGAGTATCTCGACCTGGATCGTTTTATGACATGTCGATCGGATTCATTCAGGTACTGAGTAATTTTAATTTAATGATCATTGTTATTATCTTCTCTCTGTCCTTGGGATTGTTTAATATTTTCGGACTTATTGTTACTCAATCCATCTCTGCTACCTCAAGATCTACTATTGATGTAACTAGAACTGTCACTGTTTGGATTGTTGCAATGGGACTAGGGTGGGAAACATTTCAATGGCTTCAAGTCGGAGGATTTATCTTAATTATTTTGGGATCTTGTCTTTTTAATAAGCTCATCCAGTTGAACCCTAAGCCGACTAATCCTGTAGAAGTTTCTTCAGTCTAAACTATCATTTCAATCGCGTATTCCTTACACTGTATTTTTAAATATTTTCACTATAAAATAATCAACTAGATTTACTTTGTGAATATTAATTTAGACTAATTAATACAATAAAATCTCATGTCACGCTATTCTAAAAAAATTAATTGTTTATTTTTATTCAAGTTTCGCTATATTGATAATATTGTTACATTTAATAAATTCAAGGTTGATTTATATAACCTCAATCCCATAATTGAATCATCTAATTGCATGGAATATAAAGTTGATTCTCATTCATTACAGAATTGATAGTTGTCAAATCACTCAAACAAATAATATATTATTAATTTATTATTCAAATTAATTCCCCAAAATCAATAAAATATTCTAAAAATATAATGAACCCACCTAATTCTAACGATACTGTAAATTCATTCAAGCATTTAATTTTGTTTTTAATTTACAACTCTTTTTAGGCTGCACTCTTGGAGCAAAAAAAGAGAGAGCTACAGCAGAAATTAGCGTCCATGACAAATGGGAGAGGAGCAGTAAGGCCGCCAGCTCCTACGACTCAAATTTCTAATAATTCAGCACAAAATAATGTTACATATCAACCTCCGGGTTTTCGTCCCCAAATTCGACCCCCTTCAAGTAACCGATCCGTGAGTGATTTACAAAGAAGAATTTTGGAAACACAGGTGATGATTGATTTTAAATTATATTTAATTGGACTTAACTAAACATTTGATTTTAGAATCGAATTCAAGCAGCTAACTTAGCGCCCAGAAATCCAATGGCCACAGTTCAAACACCTAAAATTACAGGAGGTTTAAATTCCCAGCTTCATCCTATGCTCGCATCATTAAATGGAAAAGCTGATGAAAATCAAAATTCATTTATTCCAAAACCCAATTTTGCTACCGCTAAAGTTATTCATTATGGACTTCAAGTAAAATTCAGTACTAACTTATCTGTTTATATAGGTTAATCAAAAAATTGCTGTGAAACCCGCAAAGAAAGAAGCCAAAAAAGAAGAAAAAGAGCCAGACCCAACGGAAAATCCATACTATGATCCCACTTTAGGTACTGAAACTCTAGCACCAAAACCCCGTGCACCACGCAGTTTAAGATTCAATCCTAAAGGTAAATTTATTGCCCAAGGAAATCAAATGCGTGCAGAATTGAAGGCCCAGCAACTCAAAGAACAAATTCTTAACACTGCTAAGCGATCTGGTCTCGAGGATAAACTAGATTTGATTACTGGAGACCAATCATTGAAACGTGACCCTCCACCAGTGGTAGAATGGTGGGATTCGCCATTCCTGCCAAGTCAGACATATACTGATATTGACTCCAATCGTATTAACTTATCCGAACAGGCTGGACTAACCAATTACATCCATCACCCTGTCGCCATTAAACCAGCATCAGTTACAGCCCCTCTCCCCGCTAAACCAATGATGCTAACTAAGAAAGAACAGAAAAAGTTGAGAAGACAGAGACGTCAACACGACCTCAATGAAAAACGTGAAAAGATTCGACTTGGATTATTACCTCCAGAAGAACCCAAGGTGAAGTTATCCAATTTGATGAGAGTTCTAGCCAACGAATCGGTACAAGATCCAACTAAAATCGAAGCCAAAGTCAGGAGAGATGTTGCTCTAAGGAAACAAGCACATGAGCAACAAAATCAAGATAGAAAACTCACTCCAGATCAACGTCGCGAAAAAGCAGAAAGAAAACTTGCAGAAGAACTCAAATACTACGGATACCATTGTACAGTATATAAAGTGGGTGATTTGACGCATCCAAAATTCAAATTCAAGGTTGATAAGAATGCCCAGCAATTACATTTATCTGGTGTAGTCATTCAAGCAGAACCATTCTCTCTTGTTATTGTCGAGGGAAGTCCCAAATCAATCAAAGCCTATAAAAAGTTAATGCTCAGGCGTATCAAATGGTCAAACGGCAACGACAATAATGAGGATGATGAAGATGACATGTCAGTAGATGAAGAACAAGGGTCTCAATCCGGAGAGAAAGAAGCCAAGGACGGTAATTACTGTCATTTAGTTTGGGAAGGACAAATTTCCAATCCTATTTTCAAAGGATTCAGATTTAAGAAATGTCCCACTGATGCAATTGCCAAGGAATTTTTGGGCAAGGGTAAAGGTGACCATTATTGGGACTTGGCGAAAGCTTTTGAAGCACAATAATACCAGAATATATTTTAATAGCATTTCCTTTCTTACATCGTACACCAATAAGTTCTATTTTGTTTAGCGTAATAGATACATACTATTAATTACTTTCTGGTAAATACATAATATATATTGTAGAAAAATACTAAATTGAAATTCTAAGAAAAAAATCATTTTGACTAATATAAAAAGAGTAATACTCCAATAAATATAAAAACATTCTAAAATTGAATTTAAATTATTAACAAATATTAAATTAGGTTAAATTAATAATATCCGAGCAAATGAATTCTCATACAAAACTTAGCGTGATATATTTTATTTCTAATTGATTTCATTTTATTTTTATTTATTATTTATTATTAGGATATTCTAACACATAATAACCATCTACAAAATGTTGATTATCTTCATCATCCTCAAACTTTAACAAACACTCATTCAAATTGGGAATATCGGGATCATTCACAGGTTTAATCACGGTAGCCTTATAGAAACAAGTGGTATTGGGGTAAAGAGCAAGAACTGTGGAGTTTGCAGGATATCTGGGTGGTGGAAAAGTTCTTAATGGCAATGGAATCACTTGGGTTTTGCTCACTGAATAAACTTGTTTTTTGCCGCCATCTTCAGCTTCTTCAGCGTCTTCTACATCAATACGATTTCGGTCTGAAAAGCATTTAATCACTGTAGACAAAATCCATTCTTGGGATTCTTCATTTCCTTTTGGTAATGAAGCAACCTAATTTAACAATTAATTGTTTGATTGTCAATGGATTTAATGTCAATAATTACTCTAGTTCCTTTAACAAGAGGTATTTGAGGTTTAATAGGCTGAGCTTTTGGTTTAGAACTAAATTGAACATCTATTAATAATCTTATATGATACTATAAATAAAGAAGATTACGTTTTAGTTTTTTTAACTTGAGGTGTATGAGTATTATTGATTTCAAATGGTTCAGCCAATTTCTTTTTCTGAGTCAATTGTGAGGTAAAGAAAGGATCATTAGGGTAATGAATATCGATTAAATTATTTAACAATTCAAGAGATTTAGTTACATAGCTACATATGGATTAATATGTAAAATTCGTTAAATTAAAAACATTAGACGGTTACTCTTTGGTAATAGAATTATGTACAATAGCTTCGCTATAATGATTTAATAAACTCCTTCCTTGAGTTGGGTTATATTCTAATTTAAGGTTAATTTAATAATTACTCTCCAATTCAGTCGATTTACCTGGATTGGATTGTATCGTATTAGTTAATTCGTTAATTTGATTTAATGTTGATTGATTCATATCAATCATCTTATCTAAAAAATCCAGCTGATCATTTAAATCATAAATAATCCCTTGAGTCGCTGTCGGAGGCGCAGGAGGTGGTGGAGGAGGATATTTTGAAGATTGCATATTGATTAATAAAACAAAATTGAAAATGATCTAACAAATTAAATCATTTGGGATAAATATCAAGTGATATTAAATGAATTACTTAAAGAACTTATCAAAAATATTAAAGTTTCTGGATTATTTATTAATTAATAATTTGATTTACCTAATTAATGTTATTTGTTCATTTGACTGGATTTTTTAAGATTATTTGCAGTCCCTCAATCCACCTATTTTATAATTTAAAATTTCGATATATTTTCATTATGGGATTTGCTTTAGTTTTTTCACCTCAATCTTTTTAAGTAAAATTTGATTTAATTTAATTTAATGATTGTATAATGATGATTATGTACCCTTATTAAATATCATTTCTAATTATTATTCATATGCTTATTCTAAATTGAGTTTAGTTTATTATTTTATTATATAATGATGTTTTAAAAATATATTGAAAAACAGGTGATAAGATAATAAAATATTTGAGAAAATGAGCAACGATGAAGATCTGTATATCAATTATATTAATATTCTATTTGCACTCTATTAATTATCAATATATTGATCAAAAAGGAAATTATACCTAATACTGATAAATAGTCATCAAGCTAAATATTCAATTAATCAGATGACATGATGTCATATTTGAACTTTCAAAAATTCAAAGTATTTCCCATAATTATGTTAATAATGAATTTAACCCAATTGAATTATAAATTTATTAACTTATCCCATTCATTTTCTTATTTTAGAATTAAATTATTCAAATTTCATTCACACTTTTTTTCCGAGCGCATATTTCAAATCAATTTTCACTTCTCCAATTGAAAGTGATTAGTTTTTCATTCGGTCTTTGGTTATAAAAAAACCTTTCAATTCTTTATAATCAAATAGAATTGAAAAATATTCAAATATTATATTCTATTTAAAAAATATATCATAGCAAAAACCCTTTATTATTATAAAAAAATATTATGAGCACTAGAAATAATAGACGTCCCAATGGAGGGGGATATCCAAATAGAGGGATGCACTCAAATAATTTTAGAGACGATAAAAAGAGACCTTACAATGAGGCTCATTATAATAGAAGAACACAGCCAAGACAAAATTTTAATAACACCACAAGCAATAAAAACTTTGAGGAAAATCACCAACGACCACATAATAATCAGCAACATAGCAGCCACCATCACCCCCATCACTTCAAAAACAAAGATCCCAATTCCTCTAATACTCACTTTAGAGAGAATGGAGCCAATACAAGGAATTTTCAACACCAACCGCATCCTCATCACCCCAATACACTCAAGAATCAGTCAAATCATTTTAATTCAAGGTACTCACAAATATATTGTGTCTTAATTATCCGAACCAAACAAATCAGTCAATCATTTTCATTTATTTTGTTTAATTAACCCGATAGGCCAATCATACTAAGTAATTTGTGTAATTGTTTAGGAATTTCAATCCATTTCATCCAATTGTCATTTTAAACCCATATCAAACCGATTTAACTGGAGTTGATTGGACACAGCCCATAATGGTAATACTATTCCTCAAATATGTTTCTTCAAAATACGAACTAATCAAACTTTATGATAGCCAGAACAATTGGAAGTCCTGGACGAACGTAGTCGCATCATGATGAATCAAGCAATTCAAACCCTATGCCAAAGTTCCAATGTCTTTTATAAGACTCTGCCTTCGTTGAATGTACCCTTGATTCCCATACTACCTACGATTGACCCCAGAGCTGTAAATCCTCGCGATCACAAGAGTGTTAGTCAGATGGAGAGACTAAGGGATTCTATCATCAATGCAAGAATTTAACCAAGCTCTTTATATTAAATATAAAGAGATCGAACTCAAAAAAAAATCCAATTGTAAAATGAAATCAATATTACTAAATCTCGACCTCTTCCGAACATGAGTACAGCTACCATTGAATTTAATTAATTCAAACCAATCATCCTATATTGTAAAACTCCACTCGAAAACCTATTTATATTGCAATCGTCATCTTAAATATGTATTTTGTCAACGCTAGAATATACCCTAACTCGATTTATATCTAGCTTGACCTTTATAAAATCTATCATTCAACAATGATATAATCAGATATCAGAACAAATAAATCTCCTTGATTACTCTCATTCTAAAGTGACAACTTCTTAATACCACACAATGGATTCACTAATCTGAATCTATCCATATATATATATATATATATATATATATATCAAACACTCTGTAACTATTATTAGATTTTCCTTTTCATATTACCAATATTTTGAAATGAAAGTTTTTTAACCATATCAATATTCAACTATTTTTATTTTGGTATTGATATTGATATTTATGATATCATCTATTTGGAAATATTTTATAATAATTAATATTTAATCTTTATAGGATATGTTTATTAACTTTATTAATTATATTAAATATCAAATTTTTTAAAATTTCTTATTTGCATTTATTGTTAAGTAAAATAATTGAAAATTATTGCAATTTGTCCAAAGTTAATAATATATTATTCTGATTTTTAGTATAATTTGAGTATTATAGATATTGAAACAGTTATTTGAATATACATGATCCAATTTTTCCCAACAAATTTATTGTAAAATTTCAAGATTCCTTCGATTTTTCACTCAATATTAATATTTATTATTTAATTACAAAAATATTTGATTAATGTCAAGTAAGAATAACTTTATAGTACCTTTTTAATATATTTGAGAGCTAAATTTGGATTTGTGTTTATGATAATCAGTAATATTGATCAATAATATTACCGTTTATATTGAAAATTTTTATCCCCAAAATAAATTTAATTATAAAAAATTTAAAAATAGTATATGGATTATAATTTGAAAATTTCAATTATTTATCAATTACTATATTTGGTAATTTTATGTATTATGAGTAGTTATCTAATGGAATTCAAATTTAATTTTCAAATTTCGAATAAAAATTTATGAGAAATGTTTGAGAAGTATTTTTGAGATATTGAAATGAATTATTTGTATAGAGGTATTATGAAAATAAATAAATTTTATAGATGATTATATTTCATATTCACATATTTTTATTCCATCAATGCTCATTTTTTTGACGCATTCATATTAAAGTTATACTGCTACTGATTGTAGTTTATAACATTATTGTAACTTTTTTCATTGATTTGATTTTCAAAAGGTATAATACTTTAATCATATTCACATTTCCAAAGAACAACAAATTAATTTTTAATTAGAATTATAATAAATTTTTACCCTAAATATACATACCATATATTAATAAATTTTCACAAAATTGCAATATATTATCTTTAATTATGAATTCCTTTTTTATATTATAATTAATTTAAACTCATAATAACCCAATTTATAAATATATATTTGATAAATTATGGATAACTTTTTATTAATTATCATTTTTTATTAAAATTATTATTGTAAATTTGGTTTATAAGGTCAGAAAATAAAAAATGAAACTCTTTGGAATTCTGATTATTTAAATATATTAAAAGTTTTGAATATCAAATTATAATTAAAATAAATTTATATCATTATATTTATTATTATTATATTTTTGATTCAAAAATTTAGAACTTAAATTTATACATAATTAAGATAAAGATCAATTATCAAAAGTTTTATATTTGAATATTATTAAAACTAAACAACAAACCCTTTAAAATCCTTCAAAATATATATATTCAGCTTTTATAGATGAAATATTATCTGAAACTCTATACTAGTGCTTGATTTGTAATTTTAAAGCTAGAAAACAAATTATCCAAAGTTTGATAAAATTTGATAATATATTTTCTGCTGTTATTATTCTAATTATTAGAAAATAAAAAATATATTAAAAACTATCTTTTTATTTTATTAACAAAATTTCCAAAAAACTTTAAAATTTATTCTATAAGTATATTATATATCAAAATTTAATCTTAGTTTAATTAAGAAAAATATAAAATAATTATCATATATTTTGACATATATTTAGAAAAAATCTAGGTTATCTATAGTTATAAAATAGCTTATAAGAATATAAATAGGAGCTTGAGCTTTTATAATATATCATGAAAATAAATGAATCTTAGATTTTGGTGTATATTTCTTTATACAAAAATTAAAATGCTAGGTTAAACTAAAACAAACCTCTTCTTAAATTCAAACAAAGAATATTTTATATCAAAAATATTAATTATTATAATAGATTATAATAGTATAAAGGTTTTAATTTAGTTCTTAAAAGTTAAAAAGTTACCAATAAAGTATATAGATTTTTTAACTAATAAAATTTTTAAATAGTGATTTTAATTTTTAATATAAAAACAAGTTCTAATGAATAATAATTATAAATCATACATTAATCTACAAAAGTAAGTTCTAAAATCAAAAATATATATATTAATTAATAACTAAAACAATTGTATATATTAAATTACTTAAAACTATAATATATAATTAAAGTATATTATTTAATAATAAATAAATATATTTAAATATATTTAATAAACTATTAGCAAAAATATTAACTTTTAATATTTAACTAAGGTAAATTATAAATTTGTGGGTTTTTGAGATAAAAGGATATATTTAACAATATATAACTATATTTTTTTTCTCTTTTTGTTATTATTTTATATAATATTTTATAGATATATTAAATTTTTTTATTAATATTTTTATACTTAAATCCCTCTCTAAAAAAATTTATTTATATATTAATCAACTTTATAAAGTAGGTAAATCAATTTATAATATTATTAGAATTACTAATATTAGTTAGTTTACTATAGTTAAAGTTATTAAGAATAATAATAAAAAAACATTTAAACTTAAATTTAAATGTGTTAAAATTATAAATAAATATAATAAGAAATATATTTATAGGTTAGTTAATATAAGTAAATATAATATTATTATAGAAATATAATAGGAACTATAAAATAATATAAGAATATTAGTTAACATTAATACTATTATATATACTCTATATTAATATAGATACCATTTATATTTTAAGAAAAAACACTTTTAATTAAAGAAATCTTATTATAAAATTAAGTAGGAGTTTAAATATTACTAATAATATTAAACTAAAATTATTTAGAATAAAGTTATTTAGTTTAATAAAATAAAAATATATTTTAGTAGATTTAATAAAAAAGTTAAATGTTTTAAAAAAAAATATAAAATTATTTTATAACTATTATGTTAATTTTACCTAAAAATATAATAATAGGTTATTTATTATTTAAGGATATATGTTATTTTTAGGTATAAGGTATTTTTATAAAGTTAATAAGGGAATTAATACTAAAATATACTAAAGTATTCTAAACAATAAATTGAAAAAAAAACAATTAAATAATATAGGTTAAATAAATCTAATGTTATTTTCTAGTAAGATAGTACTTTTTATTATATTATAACTTTTATTTTTAAATAACTTAAAAATAACAAGATAATAGTTATAAAGTAGCTTTTTTAATTTTTTAACCTTAATCTAATTAAACACCTTTAAGATTAGTTAAAAAAAGCTATTAAAGTTTTCCCCTTAATAAAAAATTTAAATTAATTTTAAAAATATGTTTAAGAAGTATAAAACAAGATTAACCCTTTTTGATATAAGAAGTTAATTGATTTTATACCCTATAAACTTAAAGAAGTTAAAAAAGTTAAAGATAGATATATTAAATTTTAATTTTTTTTTTATCACCAAAAACCTATAAATTTATAACTCACCTTAGGTAAAATTTAAAGATTTATATTTTAGCTAATTAATAGCTAAATATTATTATTTAATGATATATATAATTAATAAATATATTAGATTTTAACTATTTAATTTAAGTTTATTTCATTAAATATTAATTAAGTTATTAGTAAAAATATAAATGTTTTTGATTTTATAACTTACTTTTGTAGGTTAGTATATAAGTTAAAGCTATAAAAACTTTTTTAATAAAATCAACTGGTAAAAGCTACTATATTTAATATATTCATTAGATTATAACTTTTGTAATTATAATTACACTAGGCAATTAAAAAATAAGCATATAAAAAAATAAATTCAAGAAGTAAATTAACTAAGGTTATATAGTATTAAATTTCAAACTTAATAAAAGAGGATATTTTTTAAGTAAAAAAGCTTGCTAAAAATATAGTGAGAAATTATCAAAAATAAAATAATATATTGATTTAATATTATATATTTATTTTATTATATTTTATATTAAAAATTATATTTAAATTTAATTTAAAAAAATACTATTATTTAATTTCCAACTCTAAAATTAAATTTTAAAGAAAATATTAACTATATATTTATTTACTTATTCTCTGTCATTTTATAGAATGCTATGGTATAAAAATCCAATTTGGTTATAATAATAATAAAATAGATTTAATATGTCTATATTATACTCATTGAAATGACAAAAATCCCTATGGAATAGCTATATTAAAATTTTAATCATAATCATCATAATGATTAATAATACATAAAGTTCTAATATAGTTCATCATAGCATGTCGATGATATTGAATAGTAATCCATATCTGAGATTATTACTTTGATATTGAAATCTATATATTCCAGTATAATGATTAAAAATATATTAGCAATAAGATTATATTATATTAAACTCAATTTTTCAAACACATAATGTATTCATGTTTATTAAAAGTAATCTTTAATGAATGGAGTTAGTAAATATATACTTAAAACTAATTATAGTGTTATAAGACATTTTATATTATGAATACTACAAAATTCTTCTAATATTTACCCCAAAAAAATACAGTCTTTATGTTAAAACAAAAATACTATTTTTTTGATAGCTATATATTGAAATATATTATTATTCAATATTAATTGTCCTAAAAATATATTGATATTGGTATCTATTCAGGATACATATATAAAGATATAATCTTATTCATTTTTTTTATTAAAAATAATATATATAGTTATTAACACTAATTATAAAAACATATAAAAATAATTTTCAAAATAAGAGTGATTTTATATAGGTATTTCCAATTTTTAAACTGAATGAAATAGTGAGATAAAGCTTTATTTCAAATTTCCATTCGAGTATGGTATTTTTATAGTACCGATAAACTATATTATGTGATTTGTCTATCCATGATATATATATATATAATTATTAAAATCTTGATTCCTTTATTTATAATGACTTATATGTTATTTCATTAATTGGAATTCAAAAATTTATTAACTGGAATATCTTAGAATTACTCACATATTAATGATTATTTTTAAACTCATCTTTTAAAACATTAATAATTATTTCAATAATAAATCCAAACTTGAAGATATTAATAATAGTTTTCATTAATAATATTGAATGATTTTGAATATTATAATTTACTCATTCTCAGTTCAATTAATATTATCACATTTGGTTATTTTTTTAAATAAATTTTAAACCTTTTCTCAAATTAAAATAATATTAATATTCATTTTTATTCTTTCAATGTTTTGGATTAATATTATCAATTATATAGATAATCTATTAAACTTAAGTAATTATTATATAATATTATAATGATAATTTGAATAACAAAACTTTCTTTCACTCTCATAAGTTTCAAATTCTAAACTTTACCTTTTTTGGATCAAAATTACTAAATTCAATTTAATATCCCATAAAAGTTTTAAAGTTAATATAAAAACGTTAATTCATTCATTCAGTCAGTTATTCAATATATTGTTATATTAAAATCTATAATATCTATTATAGATATATCAATTCAAAATGGACAACAAATTTAAATCAAATCAAACTAACGGCTTATCAAATGAAACGATATTACTACCTTACAGTGTTAATAGAAGTTTTGACGATTTATTTAGATGTTATAGTAATACACAATAGAATATAGAAAAATAATAATTAAATCTGTTTGTTGTAGCTTTAGGCCATATGGCTCTGCATTACTATCGATACGGTGAGAGAAAAGATTGCAGTTGGCAGTGGGATAAATTTAAATTCACTTTAAGTTTATCAGTTAAAAACGAACAAGAAAAAATTGTAATAAATTTTTATTATTATATAAAATTATTAATCATTTACTTTATAGGACGCTATTTTGAATTTTGAAAAGAGTCGAGTTCAAAAGAGAGATTCTGACCGTTCTAGTTTAGATGTTTGGGAATTGAGAAAGTAATAGTGATTTATTTAGTATTTAATTATATATTAATTTTGTTTTAGAGAACCTTTAAAGAATTATCCACCAAAACTCAATTACCAAGAACAATAATTTGAATTTATTTATTCTTGTAAAATAATAAACATAGACAATTAATGAGTAATAGCAAATTGGACATGGTCTAGTATCAGAGCAATGAATGATTATATTTTACAATAAAATACCATATAGTACTGATAATTAAAACCTTAACAATATTTTCTAAAATGTAAAAATACACAATTTATAAAAATTAAATTGTATTATACTATATTCCATTAAAAACTATAAAATAATCAAAGAAATTTAGATTCTAAAATAAATATATTTATTCTATTAGTTAAATTGAATATTAAAGCTGATTATTAACTAATATTCGAGATTAATTTAATGAAATACATATATACAATAATAAAATGGAAAAGTATTGAAAATATTAAACGATGTATTAAAAATGGAGTGTGATTTTTGAAAAATAAACAGTCTGAATAATATGGCAAGATAAATAAAAGTTTAATAGATTATATATATAAGAGTATTAATTAAAAAATGGAAAATAAAAAATGAAAATATTAAATACAATCAACTTACCTATCAATTAATTAAACCAATTAATTATTTACTCATTTCATTGAGAACAAGCCCCTATGGCCCAATGGATAAGGCATCGGACTTCTAATCCGGGGATTCTGGGTTCGATCCCCAGTAGGGGTGGGTTTAATTTAATTATATTTTTAAATCATTATATTTCTATATCAATTTCAAACTTACAAGTTCCTTAATTCAATATTTATATAGTTTCAACACAAGAATTAATTTTAAATATATAATTTTATCCTCTCTTTTTTAAAATACTGATTAACTAAGCTAATTTATTCAAATTATTTCTAATTGACTCATTGGAAAAGCATTTTTAATAATATTTAATGGACAAATATATTAATTAATATCAATTTTATTACTCTAATTTTCATTATTATCAATAATTCTATAATAAATATCAATTTTCATTTTTTTATAATCTATAAAATATAAAATATAAATTATTATTGAATTAAACTATTTTATTCAAGATCATTGAATATAAAAACAATAATATTTCATCAAATTGACCATTTTTCAATAATTAACAAAATATATAATTTTATCAAAATTAATTGATATTTATCATATTGAATTAACAGTAATGTTGAATATAATTATATCACTTAAAAATATCAGTAACCTTTAATTAATTATATTCTAAATATTCTGTCATAAATTAAAATTTTTGCATTTTTCAGTTTCTTAATTACAACAAAAAGCTTGAAAAAAAATTACAATGAGATTACACAATTAATACTACTTAATAAGAACTTTATATGATTAACCAAGAATAATATCACTTACAAATATCTCATTAAACCTGTAATAATTTTAATATTGCAAATTAAACAAAATTATTCCTAATTTGTGAATAAAATAACAAGATGATATATAATTTGTAATTATGATAAAATTTGATGAATAATATTACAAAATTACCAGTGATTTATTCTCACATCAAAAGAATTAGCCAATCAAGGGACTGGTTTCGTCAACTGCAGCGGCAGCTGGCTGAGAACCACCAGCACTTGACTGCACGCTGATCACAGGCTGAGTAGGAGTGACGAGGCAGGCAGGAGGGTCGATAACACCGTTGAACAAGAAGGTTCCATACACCAAGAGCATGAAACCGATAACTTGCAAGAAGGAAAAGGTTTCCCAGCCCAACAACAAACTGAACATCCAAATGAAGAGAGTTCTACTGGTATCAATGGTACTTCTTGAGGTGGCAGAGACGGTTCTGGTGACGGACAAGCCGAAGAAGTTGAAGAAACCAATTGAGATGGCGATGGCTACTCCAGTCGACCAAACACCAAAGTTGTCAAAGATTTGGTGATAGGCAGTAACGGCATCGAAGTAGGAGCCAGGGTGGTATTGACCATATTGGTAGTGACCGACCAAAATGGCGAAGGATACGGTAATAATTCCAAAGAAGCCTTCCAAATATACAGCTTCAATAGGACCAATAGTGTAGCGTGAAAGAATTTTTTCTTCGACAACGAATTGAGTAGCAGTAAACATTTGGGCAAATAAGACCATGAAAACACCAAGCGCAGCCATGCCTTCATTGGCAGTGTTAGTCAAATCTTTGGGGCTAGGAGGGCTAGTCTTAAAGATACTACTCAAACCAACCAAACTTACACCCAACACAATGCTAACCAAACTTCCCCACTGATAGAGTTGAAGTCTCCTATTCAAAAAGATGACGGAAAAGATGGCGACAAACAAAACAATAGCACCTCTAAGCATTTGGTAAATGGATGCCGAAGTATAAATCAAACCCACATTCATCAATGTGGTACCACAAATATCGCAGAGGGTGGGGAGCCACATTAGCAGCTTTCTTTTACCTGTCATAGGCTTAACGTGGGGGTTCTCATGTGTAGGCTCAAAGACAAGCTCACTACTGTCTGTGCCGACAGAAGTGTACTTGTTGACTTTAGTTTGGAGATGTGCGACAATAGGACCTAAAATACACCCAAATTCACCAAAGAACATAATAAGGGTTTGCCATACAGGTTGTTCAAACAACTTGGGCTGAGGGGTATCACAATCGCCAACACACTGTCTATCTTGCAATTTGTTCAACAAGGTATTAGCGGTACCCGTTATCAACATCCCTGCTATGAGGAAAAGCGTATATTTGGAAAAACTATTAGTCATGGTTATTTACTTACTATCAATACAAAATTATTATAGACGATAAATTATATATATATATATATTTAAATTTTTTAACGGAGGTAAATATTAGTTTTTTTGTTTGTATATATTATTTATATAAAAAGGTTAATAAAGTACAAAAGATTAAAGATTTGTAGCAAAATACTAAATGAAAAGGGTTTTTATAGGTAATTTTAAATTTGATTAAGAGAATTATAAGGGACTAAAGATTTAACCAATCATTGTTAAATATGCCTTATCTAATTTTTCCTAAATCTGCTAATCTTGATATTTAACATTTTCTGATACCTACCATTCAGATAATTTAGAAATACTCCGCTAATACAGTGAATTTATATTGGTATTATTGAGTTATACATATTAATACCAATATATTTTCAAAACCATGCTTAATATATAATCTTAATTAATATAATGAAAAACATCAATTCTAACAAGCAGATGTTACAATTCAACTAAATTTTATCACCTACAAAGGGGCGCAGTCTCCAAATTTAAATTTGTCCATGACTGTCACCTTACATTTTTTCAAAATATTCACAGTTTAAATTCCTTCAATGATCAGATAATTTTCTTTTAATTTTGAATAATATGAAACGATTTTCTTTGTATCATAATTATTTAACATTTATAATAATTTACTATATTATAATTAATTAAATTAATATATTAAATAAAATAATTTTTTTGATAATAATCTATAATAAAAGTTAAATTATTTAATGCCATTATCAATTAAAAATAATAACAATAATTTTTTCTGATAAAAGAAAATAATATAAAAATTGAGGTTATTAATAATTACCCAATTTAGTAATCCTTATCAATTTACACTTCAAAAGTTATTCTCAGGGTTTATAAATTAATAAAATTGTTGTGATCTCAAGTCATATGTAGTAATATATATTCCTCATAAACTGGTATCATTTTTGAAGATTAGGATATTAAAATTTTTTATTTGTTACATATTTTGAATGAAAATTGTAATGGCTGCATTTTGCAGTTTTAAGTTTCGCATTCCTATAATACAAGTTAATTGCCATAAATTATTTTTGGCAGTAATAATTCCATTATACTAATGGAAATTTTTGAATTTTCAATTTGTTGATTGGAAAATTGTTGAATATAATAGCTATATAATCTTAAATATACTAATATTGAGAATTATAAAGTTTTTATCAATTATATTATATAAATTGTTTATTGATTACTGATAAATTAGTTTAATAGATGAAATAGTAAATTTTGATAATATTTATACCTATTATTGTATTTTAAAAATACCTGCCTGTCTCAATTCAATAGTTAAGTTTATATTACCCCTCATTTATAGTGGATTTGTTAGTCTATAATTAAAGGATATTCTTTGTTCTATTTATTCTCTCTGTTAGATTTTAACCAAATCTATGTCATCCACTGAATTAACCATTTAAACCTAGATATAGTAAAGAAAAAAGAGGAGGTTTTTTCTGAATATTCTGCTACAATATCTCAACAGTAAGCTAGCTTTAAGACATTTAGCCCTAATATATTAAAGAGCATGATTAATAAATAATTTACTAAATGGTATTACAAGTACTATTCCTACAATAATCTTTATTTACAAAGCATATCATAAAACACAACAGCTACCAAATTAAGCATTTATCATGATACTATATTAATGCTTTAATACAATATTCTTGAAACATAGCATGGATTTTGATTATTATGTTATATTATATTAATTAAAAGTAGTATTAAAAACAAATTATATATTAAGGTAAAATATACTTGCTGGTATATTTTTCTATAAAGAATCTAGGTAGATTATAATCAACAAAATCAAAAAACCTTGGAGTTCTAACTAAACAAATGAAATATTTTTCCTTTTTACATTATAGTAATTATCAAAAATTTAAAATAAAAGTTATTAGATCTTATATTTGGTGTTGAAATATCATGACTAATAAAATATTAATTAAACACAAACTATTTACACTAAAAAATTCAAATGAAAATTTTTATTTCAATTATGTATCAAGATATCAACCATTTTCAGATTTTACTTATTTGAATTTCGAGGCACGATTATATTTGTGTACCTAATTTTAAAGTTAATATTATCAATATGTAGTTTTAAAATTGAACTATTTTATCTAATCTATTAACTATTATAATATACTATACTTATTTATTCTTATATTTAGCGCATAATTAATGGACGAATACCTAAATAATACTCTAAAATTAGTATTTATTTGGATAATGATCAATTAATAATATACCTGTAATTATGTAATATATTATTTTATGAATTTAATTTGAAATTATTCAAATTATTATACTTCTTTCGTGAACAAAAAAAATTTGAATTTCACATATTTAAATACATGGAATACCTAATCCATTATTTAATAATAATATATATTTATTACATATTCTTTAATAATAAAACAAAACATATTTTACAATTTTCAATTTTTCTAACATAAATTTGAATTAATTTCGGTGATCAATGAATTATTATAATCATAAGTTTATGATAATTTGATAATTGATGATTATATATATTTAATTAAAATATGTCATGAAATATTTAAGTAATTCATTAAAATTTAATTTAATATTTTCCATATTATATATATATATATATATTCATGTTTATATGTAATCAATTATAATTTAATCCGATATGCATCAATAGTACGATATCAATCAATCTCAAATCTTATATCGAATTCACCAATTTTATAATTATTTGTTATTTTCATAAAATATTTTTATATTTTTAATATAGTGAAAGATAGGACTAAAATTTTTATAAATATTTTAATTATATTTTTATTATATATATGATACATTTTTTATTAAAATTTTAATACAGATAATTATTTAACAAAAAGGGATATTCTTTTGAAAATTTATCATAGAATATTAACTTTAAAGAAATAATGGGGAAAAATGAAATGATAGAAAATAAATTCAATATGACAATTTATTAACTTAGAAAAAATAGACAAATGTATTAGGTTGATTGTATATTCAATATTTGATTTATCAAATTTTCAATTATCTCCGCTGGTGTAATAGTTAGTGCTCAGGACTTTGAATCCTGTAAACTCAGCTTGATTCTCAGGAAGAATTATTTGTTTATCTTGTATTTAAACTGCTTTGCTTAGGTGTATAATTAAAATGATAATAATGAAACTTGAATATGATATTATTTCTACAGCATATCTTTTTATAACGTATGAAAATAATGGTAAATCATAATACCATCTATAAATGTGATTTGATTAAAAATCAATTTTATTGCCTGTTTCTTATTATAAAAATATTAAATGCAAAATACATAAATCATTTGGTCTTAAATGGCACTCTATCTGTATCAATTTATATATTAAAAATCTTATTCAAGTTTTTATATAATGATTTGTCTTTCAGAATTTGATTATATACCATAATCAAATTTATTTTCTTATTTTCTTGTACTTCATTTATTCCATAAATTTTTACTAAAAAATAAGTTTGATATGGTAAAAGAATTTACATTTTTGTTTATTTCAATATAAAAATTTATAAAAAAATTAAATAAATAAGTTTTTTTATCTTATATCTATCCATATTTTGAGTTTGTACCAAATCAAATAACTTCAAAGCTCATCTATATAATTATCAAACATCTAAATAATAAATAAATTTGTATATAGTATCTAAATGAAATGTACAATAGTTTATATAATAAGCTCAATATTTTATGGATAAGTGTTTTAAATAAAACCAAGTCAAATTTAATTTAATATCTCTAAAACTATAATATAAATCAATTATTTACTTAAAATGATTAAATAATATAGAATTGAGTAAATTATCTATATGATGAAATAATATTCTAATGGGTTTTCCTTTAATTGAATTTCTTTTTATTTAATATCATATATTATATATTAACTTGTGAAAATAAGTTATAAAATAAAAATGACTTATATATATACCTAAAATTTAAATAATTCTTAACTAAATTAATTTAAATTAAAATATATTACTTGATTATAATAGGTTATATTTAATTATATTTAATATATTATTATTTAATATATTAAATCTTCAATTTAAAATAAGATAAGTTATAAATTTATTGGTTTATAAATTAAAAAAATATATAAAACAAAAATTACTTAAATTTTTTTATTAAATTAAATATATATATACTAACCTACAAAAATAAGTTATAAAATTAAAATTACTTATATATTTACATATATCTTAAATAATTCTTAATTAAATAAATTTAAATTAAAATATATAATTTATCTATTATAATTAGTTATAATGAGCTATATTTGATTATATTTTATTAATTATTGGTTAATACATTAAAACTGAAAATTTAACTAAAATAAGTTATAAATTTATAGGTTTATAAGTTAAAAAAATATAAATAATAAGATTTAAATATATCTTTTTTTTCTTTTGTTATATTACACTAACCTATAAAAATAAGTCATAAAATCAAAAACACTTATATTTTTACTAATAACTTGATTAATATTTAATAAAATAAACCAAAATTAAATAATTAAAATCTATTATATTTATTAGTTATATATATCATTAAATAATGATATTTAGTTATTAATTAGCTAAAATATAAATCCTTAAATTTTACCTAAGGTGAGTTATAAATTTGTAGGTTTTTGGTGATAAAAAAAAATTAAAACCTAGTGTATTTACTTTTAACTTTTCTAACTTTTTTAAGTATGTGTGGTATAAAATCAACTAACTTCTTATATTAAGAAAGGTTAATTTTATTTTATACTTCTTAAATATATTTTTAAAGTTGATTTAAATTTTTTATTGGGGGGAAAACTTTAATAACTTTTTTTAACTAATCCCAAAGGTATTTAATTAGATTAAAATTAAAAGATTAAAGAAGCTATTTTATAACTATTATCTTATTATTTTTAAGCTATTTAGTAGTAAAAGCTATAATATAACAAAAAGCATTATCTCACTAGAAAATAACATTAGATTTGTTTAACCTATATTATTCAATAGTTTTTTTCAATTCATTGTTTAGAATACTTTAGTATATTTTAACATTAATTCCCTTATTAACTTTATAAAGATACTTTATACTTAAAAACAATATATATCCCTAAACAATAATTAACCTACTATTATACTTTTAGGTAAAATTAACATGATGGTTATAAAGTAGTTTTGTATTTTTTTTGAAGTATCTAGCTTTTCTATCAAATCTACTAAAATATATTTTTGTTTTATTAAACTAAATAACCTTACTCTAATTAGTTTTAATTCAACATTAGTAGTGATATTTAAACTCCTACCTAGTTTTGTAATAGGATTTTTTTAGTTGGGGGTGTTTTTTCTTAAATTGTAAGCAATATCTATACTAATATAAAGTATATATAATAGTATTAGTGTTAACTAATATTCTTATATAGTTTTATAATTCTTGCTATATTTCTACAAAAGTACCACACTTACCTATATTAATTAACCTATAAATACACTTCTTATTATCTTTATCTATAATTTTAATATACTTAAGTTTAAGTTTTAATGTTTCTTTATTATTATTCTTAACAACTTTAGCTATAATAAACTAGCTAACACTAGTAATTCTAGCAATATCATAAGTTAATTTATTTTTTTTATAAAGTTGATTAATATACAAGTAGATTTTTTTAGAGAGGGATTTAAATATAATAATACTAATAAAAAAAATTAAGTATAACTGTAAAATATTATATAAAATAATAGCAAAAAGAGAAAAAAGATATAGTTATATATTGTTAAATATATCCTTTTATCTCAAAAACCCACAAATTTATAACTCACCTTAGTTAAATATTAAAGGTTAATATTTTTGCTAATAGTTTACTAAATATATCTAAATATATTTATTTATTATTAAATAATATATCTTAATTATATATTATAGTTTTAAGTAATCTAAATATACAATTGTTTTAGTTATTAATTAAAATATATATATTTTTGATTTTATAACTTATTTTTGCAGGTTAGTGTATATATAATATAAAATTATTAAGTGATAATTTTAAAATTAATATTATAATATTTAAATCTCTCTTTTAGAAAATTTACTTATACACTAACCCACAAAAGTGAGTCATAAAATCAAAAATATATATATTTTAATTAATAACTAAAACAATTGTATATATTAGATTACTTGAAACTATAATATATAATTAAGGTATATTATTTAATAATAAATAAATATATTTAGATATATTTAGTAAACTATTAGCAAAAATATTAACCCTTAATATTTAACCAAGGTGAGTCATAAATTTGTGGGTTTTTGAGATAAGGGTATATTTTAGCCAATTAATAGCTAAATATCCTCATTTAATGATATATATAACTAATAAATATAATAGATTTTAATTATTTAATTTTGGTTTATTTTATTAAATATTAATCAAGTTATTAGTAAAAATATAGGTGTTTTTGATTTTATGACTCACTTTTGTGGGTCAGTGTATATTAATTAACTTCATAATAAAAATAAATCAATTTATAAGACTATTAAAACTATTAATATTAGTTAATCTATTATAACTAAAGTTATTAAAAGCAAAATTAAACAACACTTTAATTAAAACTTAAATATATTAAAATTATAGATAAATATAATTAAAAATATAATTATAGATTAAATAATATAGGTAAATATAATATTATTATAAAAGTATAACAAGAATTATAAGATTATATAAGAATATTAGTTAGTATTATTACTATTATATATATTTTATATTAAAATAAATATTATTTACATTTTAAGAAAAAATACCTTTAATTAAAAAAATCCAATTATAAAGTAAAATAAAAGTTTAAATATCATCATTAAAGTTAAATTAAAATTAATTAATATAAAGTTTTTTAATTTAATAAGAAAAAATATATTTTAATAAATTTAATAAAAAAGTTAAATATTTTAAAAAAGATAAAAAATTATTTTGTAATTATTATATTTTTAAAACCTAAAAATATTATAATAAGTTAATTATAATTTAGGGATATATATTATCTTTAAATATAAAGTATTTTTATAAGGTTGATAAAAGAATTAATTTTAAGATATATTAATATTATTTAAATAATAAATGGAAAAAAACTATTGAATAATATAAGTTAAATAAATTAAATATTATTTTTTAATAAGATAATATCTTTTATTATATTTTAAATTTTATTATTAAATAGCTTAAAAATAACAAAATAATTATAATAAAATAATCTCTTTAATTTTTTAATTTTAATTTAATTAAATATATTTAAGATTAATTAAAATAATTAATTAAAGCTTTCCCCCTAATAAAAAATTTAAATTAACTTTAAAAATATATTTAAGAAGCTTAGAATAATATTAGTTTTATTTAATATAAGAAGCTAATTAATTTTTTACCTTATAAACTTAAATAGGTTAAAAAATAAAAAGATGATATATTAGATATTAATTTTTCTATCAATATTAAAACCAACAAATTTATAGCTTATTTTAGATATATTTTCAATTTTGATATATCAATTAATAATTAATTAAATTTAACTCTATATATTATATTATAAATAAAAAATATATATTAATTACAAAGCTTAATATAATATTATTTAACTTAGAATGAATCAAGATATTAATAGAATTATTTATATTTTTAAATTTATAT
>JNEM01010752.1:0-11179 GCA_000697335.1 Conidiobolus incongruus B7586 | reverse complement strand
TATATATATATATATATATATAATATATAGGAAAATAAATATTTTCAAACTATATATATATTTAATTTTAATTTTAATTTTTTTTATTAAAATATATTGATTTTAAAATTTATACTTAAATTTAATCATACTTAAACTAGATTGTGATTATCAAAAGGTTTTTATTTTTGTATCTTTAAAACTTAACCATAAACCCTCTAAAATCATCTAAAACTTATAAACAGCTTATAGAGATAGTACTTTATCTAAAACTACCATATATCACTATATTTGTGATTTTAAAGCTAGAAGGGACATTATTCAAAATTTAACAAAATCTAAAAGATTAATTTCTATTGTTATTTTTTTACTTACTAATAAAGTAAAAAAATATATTAAGAAATACCCTTTTATTTCTGTTAGAGAACTATTAAAACAATTTAATATTAATTATACAAGCATGTAATATTTACTTAAGTTTAAACTTAGATTAATTAATAAAAATATAAAATAGATACCTTATAATTTAACAGAAGCCTAAAAGAAAACTAGAGTAGCTATAGCTAAACTAAACTTTTTAAGGTATAACTAAAAACAAAGGTTTTTACAATAAATACTTATAATTAATGAATCTTGGATTTTTTTATATAATCTTTTACCTAAAAATAAAACAAGATGTTGGGTTAAACTAAATTAATCCCCTTTATAAATTCCAATAAATAAGCACTTTAAATATAGGTTAATGTTATTATTGTAATAAATTATAATGGTATATAGTTTTTTTATTTAATACCTCAAGGAAAATTAATCAATAGTAAGTTATATATTACCTTTTTAAATAAAACAATTTCTAAATGGTATTCTCAATATAAATTAAAGACACTTATTATTTTGTATGATAATTGCAAAATACATAAAATTAAAGCTATAAAAGATTTTTTATATAAAAAAAATTGGAGGGAATTACCATATCTAGTATATTCACCTGATTATAACCTATGTAATTATAATTGTTTTAGACAATTAAAAAAACAGCTTGCAGGAAAAAAAATTCCTGTAAACAAATTAAATTGGTTTGTAAAACATCAAATTTCAGTCCTTAATAAAAAAAACTATTTTTTAAGTATTAGAAGCTTACTAAAATTATAGAAAAGAGTTATTAATAATAAAAGAGTCTATTAATTTTATATTATTTATTAATTTATTAATTTATTTGTTTAATTTTAATTTTAAAATTATGCCATTACTTAATTTCTACACTAATATAATAAAATTATTAGGTAATTTAATTATGTATTATTAATATTTAAGTTTTCAATATTATTTATATAATATTGAAATTAAGATATTTAAAATGTTTCTATATTAAAAAATTAAAAAAAATATATCTAATATTTTAGTTAATTCATAATCTATATTTTTATGATATTTTATATTATTAAAGAATTAATTATTAAAAAAAGTTTATAAAATATTAAAATAGTTTATAAAATATTAAATTTTGGGTCTTTAATAAAAAGATTTTTTTTAAAAATTAAATATTATCAAGTTTATAACAAACAATTATTAATAATTGCCAAGATATTAGCAAGAAATTTAATTAATAAATTATTTTATTTGTTTATTATTAAGGATTTTTTTATTTTTATTTAGAAAAGCATAAGAATTAGATATTAATATATTGAGAGAGTTGATATATATCCAATGATATATTAGATATGCTTATTGATTTAAATACGGAGGATTTTATTCTTATTAAAAATTTGTGTAAATTTTTTATCTAACTAATTTATTTTTGAAATTAGAAAAATATAACTTTATTTTTAAAATATAATATAAAAAATTAAAGTAACTCAGAAATTAATAATATACATAATCCCCCTAATCAGGTCTTGAAATAAAAAGTTAATAATAATTAAAAAAATTTATTTATTGATTTTATATTAATTTTAACTTTTAAATTTTACCAACATTTTATTTTTATATTAATATATACAAAAACCATATATTTCTTAATTGGTTTTAAAATAATTAATATAGTTAATAATATAATATTATTTTATTATTTTCAAATCAATTTTAAAAACAAATTGATAAACTTATAATTATATTATATACTAATAGAATAGTCTAATTTAATATTCTCAATGATATTATTTATTTGAAAATTATAATTATTTATATATAACTATTCAGATTAATTTAATAATATTCATAATAAAATAGCAGTTATTTTATAATACAGCTTTTCGAGATATATTTAATTAAATAAATCTATTGGATAAAATTGGAAATTATTAATCTTATTATACAAATAAAATAATATTGATATATAAAAATCAAGTGTTTTAAATAATATTAAATTTAATATTTCATTATATATTGGAATTATTTAACTAAATAATAAAGTTGGGAGGTTAATTGATAGAATTATTCTGATTTTATAATGCTTATAATATAGATATTTGTTGAAATTGTTAAGAAAAAATAAATTAAAAATAAGAAAAAATATGAGATTTCATAAATTAATAAATTTAAACAAAATTTTATTTTAAATTTTAAATATAATTATTTAAATAGTAATTAATGATAAATTTATATATTATTTTTAATAAAATCAAATTTTAAATAAAAGATATTATAAAATTATACAAGGAAAGAATTAGCTATCCTTTTAATTACATATCCTTTAAAAAATATAACTATATGAACAATCAACATAATACAATGTATAATATATTGATAAGTTGTTTGAATTATCACTTGATTGTCAATTATAATATATTTTTAATTTAAAATAATATTAATAATATTGAAAATTTTTGAAACTTAATTTTTCAATTAATAAAAATTTGAATTTAATTTGATATTCAAATAATTTAAAAAAATTTATTAATAAAATTAATACAATATAAAATTTAAAATATTATAAATTTTTTATTCAAATTTATAGTTTAAAATGATATGATAAATGTAATTAACTAATAGCAATTTTTGTCAGGTAAAATATTAAGATAATTACAATATAAATATCAACAAATATCGAATTAAAATTTTAATTGTTTTTTTTAAAATTCAATTATCAAACCAGGATCTTTAAATTCAATTGTTTCAATTTAGCAATTATTACCTATATAGTATAAATGTTATTTTATAAATGACTTTGTTAATATTGATGAAAGCCACCAAATCGTTTGTATTGAACAATTTAGTGTATTATTTTAAAATGTAAACAAGTTAACAAGCTGCAATTCGATATTCATCAAATGCTACCTTATAACGTAAAATAATAAGCTTAATAAGTGAACATTTAATACAAAAATACAAAAAATGAAAAAAGCACACTATAAATAGATATATATTAATTTAAAATCTAATTACCATTCATTTTATATAAGCTATCATTTTAATATGGGTGATTTTTTATATTTAAAATATAAAGTGAATAATATTTAGCCATATCATATTCAGTGATAAAATTATTTAGTGATATATAAATATCTGCAAAAAGAAACAAATTACCTTAGTTTAAAAATTATTGATTCAATTTATAAAATTATAAGAATTAATAATAAAAATTATAAATATAATTTGGTAGAAACTATGGCTGAATCTATCAAGGAATCAAATTCAGTCCAAATTTAAATGTTCTATTGGCTAAGCAGTGAAGTTGGTATTAATAATCAGTGCAATGGGCTGAGAATTTGAATTTCTAATATAATATAAATAGATCGTAATGGTAGTCATGGAAGAGTATCGTAAGTAGATATTATAACAATGAAATTGACTATCTTAGCCTTTTTGATTCCTTTCGTCGCTTCTCAAGGAGGTGAAGCTAAAGAAGCTGCCGCCGATGATCGTGGATTTTTCTTTATTAACGGCAAACCTGTTTGGACTCCTACTCCATCTCGCTGGGATGTTAATCCAAACTTCCCCCATAATCCTGTATTTCCCCAGAATCCTGATAGCTGGAGATGGCCTTATCCTTATCCTTATCCTGGTCCTTATCCTGGTCCCTATCCTGGCCCTTACCCTATCTAAATTAAATCTATATTCAACAATATCAATATGTTATGGCATAACCATCTTAAGATCAAATATTGCCAAAATATTGATATAGATTCAATTATTGATCTGGTATTACCGATTGAATTCAATAAAGCTTCCTTATATTCCACAACAAAATGCATAATAATATTGATAATAGTAAACAACTAGCTTAGTTATGCTATTAATTATATAATTAAATTCTAAAATTTATACTAATTTATTAAGTTTATAAAATTAAATTTCAATAGTTATTCACTGTAATATTTATTTAAAAATGTAATTTAAATGTGTTTAAACAAATAAAGAAATATATTAAAAAGGTTTTCTTTGTATTTATTAAGCACTTACCAAAGATGATTTAGAAAAATTCAAAAAAACCACTGATTGTTATATTTTGCATACTTTCAATTTTGTGTGCAAGAATGGTAATCTCTTTTTTAATTAAATTACAATAAATAGAATAGAATTTTGCTAAATATAAATAGGAAAAATAATACATATAAATTTTATTATAACCACATATTATATTTATTTTTTAAGTAATAGAGCAACCTATTAATAATATTTATTTTAATTCTAATGATTAATAAATTGTTTATAAAAATTTTAGTTATTTATTAATATATTTGTTGTAAAAACCCACTGTTTACAGCTCCATAGGTTTCAGGATGGTTTAGAACAATATCAGAATTAGCGTCGTTGGAAGTCATTTTTAATCGAACAAAAAAGTGTAAAGATCAAAGATATGTTGGTTTCTCCCCTTCTTTTTCTTTGTGTAAAACCCGAGAGAGATTATTTTTATATCTTTAGTGAGGAGTTCTGATCTTGTCAAACTAGATCATGTGTTATCCTTTATCTGGTAATATCTTTCAATAAGAACATCCATGATCTCCATGTCCATTCTCAACAATATTATTCTTAAACTATTTAATGATATAATATTTAAATTTTTCTATTGGTTAATAGTCTGCCAATGTATATATCATTATGTAGTTTAATTTCTAAAAGAATAATAACGATAATAATAATAAAATACAATTCGATTAGTGAAAATATAGATATAATTGGTAATTTTAACTGATAGAATATAAACCTCAACTTATTTACTTAATTCAGTATACTATTTTAATTATGGTGGCTGAGTGCTATTATATCCTTGAAAGTAGTATGATTGATAAATTTAAATTGATCATTGTTATTTTGATAAAAAAATGCTTCAATTTGGTCATCGAAGTTATTCTTTGGTTTAATGACGAAACATCTCTTAGTACAGCCATAATTTTTTTACATCTACTATTCAATTAAGATTATTTGAATATTGATTTTAAAATATAGTCCATACTATTAATGCTATTGATACTATTTTAACTATTAACCTTAGAATTGTATTGGCTTTTTTAACATTCTAATTAATGATATTTTTAAAATGAAAATAATTAAGTGATAAAAAAATGTAATTTAAATTAGATCAGATAATAGAAATAAATTATTTTTTGTTAATTGAAAATTAAATTGAAATAATATGAATTAAATTATTAATTATAACTAATTAAATAATGAATTTTTGGTTTGTATTTTGCCATTTTAAAAAGAATTTATTACAATTTAAAATATCAAAATTAGATTATAATCGATTATTACCACTTATAAAACTATTACTTTATTACAAATTTAAATATTCATCGAATGAGAAATCTTCAAGCGCTTTTTTGGCTGTGAAAAATAGGTTTTATTATTAAACTTAACAGTCATAATTGTAAAACAATATCCCACTTGACTGATATTTTAAAATTTTTGAATGAGTATAAAAGGTGATAAATGGGCCATTTGCAATTTATTAAATTTTGTTATTAAAAATATATTGACAATGAAGCTTTTATTCACTACTTTGATCTCATCCGTTGCTTTGTATTCCGCTGCTCCTCAGTTTGGTTATCCAGGATTCGGTTATCCAGGATTTGGCTATCCTGGCTTCGGTGGTGCAGTTCCACTAGCATCAGTACCTGCTGGAACTGCAGGTACTCCTAACATCTATAATCCCAATGTAGTTGCACTTGGTAAGCAGGGTCTTTTGAACAAGTTGCTCTTTGGATTATTCTAAATTAAATTGATTCAAATATTATTAAATTTGAGACCTTGATTTGTATTACTTTTTGAACCTCTTTGTATAATTGAGAAAATCTCAAATAAATGAAATTTTATAACTATATTCAATTCATATTATTTTTTATAATTTTATTCATTACATTATTATTCTAATATATTGAAATTTTATAAATTCAACATTTATTTAGATGTTAAAATACTTTAAAAATTATTATTATAGTAATATTTTCATCTAATAAAATTGATCCCGTTGAATAGTTAAAAATATATACTATCATAAATTACAATGATATCAAAATGAATAGCATTATTATGAGATATGTGAATAATATTTTGGTTCATACCTTTAATTATTTCTAACTTATATTTAACCTTATATCGCATACCAGTTGTAAATTATTTTCTCTCATGTTAATATTCTTTTAGATACTCAAAAATTAATAATAGTTTTTATAGTCAAAATATATAATTTATGTGTTTTTTAATTAAATTTATTTTAATTATAATAAAATATATTAAAATTAATAAAGTTTAATTTTTGGGCTTATAATTACTATTTGGGATAAAAATTATTTATTAATTATAATTTTAGTATTAATTAGATTTATTTAATAAAAAAACATAATAAAATAATATATCTTGTTTTACTCACTAATAGTAAAACTTTATTTTCAAAAAATTTACTATTCATAAAATTTAAATGGCTGATTATCGAAAAATGTTCAATTTATAAGAAAAATTGGCTAAGCTAGTGAATTGGTTTTACTGTTTAACTTTTACAGCACTTCAGTTATTAGAATATAGTTAAAATTTATAATTTTATTCTTTATGATAAGTATATAAGAGATGAATGTATTATTCTCACTAAATAACTTCTATTCAAATTTGATTATCAATGAAAACTTTAGCTTTTACTCTCATCTCATCCTTGGCTTTCTATTCAGCCACTCCTCAGGCTCCAGTTCTTCCTATTCCAGATATTTCTCTCCCCCATCCACATCCTCTTCCTATTCCAGATATTTCTCCCCCCTATCCACATCCTCTTCCAGGCCCATATCCCGTTCCAGGTCCATATCCTTATCCACATCCTTATCCCATTGGTGCTCCTGGACATCATGCAATCCCTCTAGCTTCAGTACCAGCTGGAACTGCAGGTACTCCTAATATTTACAATCCAAATGAGGTTGGACCCGGTAAACAAGGTCTCTTGAACAAGTTATTGTTTGGCGTATTCTAAGGTTGATCCAATTATTTTTAAAGAGGATATTATCAAATATATTACTCTATTCAAATGATCTAAATCATTTATTAGTGTCAGATAAATTTTCCATTAAATCATATATCGATTAAACTATAATCAATTTACTTACTTAACCCTCAAAAATATTTATTAATTTTTGATTTTTTTAAATATAATTTTCAATTAATATTTTAATTAATTTTATATTTAATTATATTAATATAAGTTTATTTTATAATAATATAATTTAATATCATTTAATACGTATTTTATATAGTTTAAATTATATGAGATTATATTTGATTTGAGGATATTAAGGATTAGAATAATGATAAAAATAAATTGTTTGATGTGATAATACAATCGATTTCAGACATTAATATTAATAAATTTATCTGATAACACCATTGATATAATTAATAATATGACACTAATATTGCTGAAAAAAAAACTTTAAAATGAAATTCTTATAATTTAAATACAAGAAAACTATTATTTGGTTTATAATTTATACTAGTGTAACAAGTTTTAAAAAGTTAATTTAATTTTTCAAATAATTTATTTTTAATATCAATATTTTAAAAAAAAAGACTAATTTGATAATTATTGAATAGTTATGTTAGATGAAAAAATATAATATTTACCATTATATTAAATTTAATGAATGATTTAAGTTCAAATTGAACCATATTCAAATTAGAGTAACTGTTGAGAGATCGGTTAGATTGAAGAGAGTTAGACTGGTAACCTCAGCCATGTCGGGTGCTGAGAGAGCCTCAAGCACCACATAGATCAAAAGAGGTGCATGCATGAGTAGCTGTGTGAGCAGTATGGTGCGATAGGATAGAGCGTATATCATCATTCTAAAGTCTACAGTGACGACAGAGCCAGAAGTCATTGTGGTCAAAACAGATACAGAAAATTACTATATTAGATTAGAGAAGGACTTTTATTATCTTGATTACAAAACATTGATGGAATCTGTAAGCCGAGCTTGGCCGAAGGGTAGAGATTCAACTACGCCAAGATTATGGAACCATTCTTTTTCATAGAGCGCTCGTGGCCTCACAAGTGCAAGTGTCACCATGGCTTCTTTAATGCGGATCCCATGCAGAGCATAACTTCCAATCTATCTATTCAACTGTTTTGGTGACTGGTCATCATAATGGCATTGTGATCCGACCGGTCCCCCAGATGACACTCCAAATACTAAGAAAATAATATATTTTGTCAAGTTTAGATATAATTCAATTACCATTGTAGCTTTAATGAAAATTATTTTAAATTCATTTTGTATCATTGACTAATATTAAACTTGGTAACGTTTATAATATATTCTAACATATAAAAATATATCTAAAAATTAGAATATGAATATTCCCATATTCGTATAAATATATTATAGATTATATATTTTGAAGTTTGAAATGACTAGATATAATATATTTATTAAATATTTGTGGTTTTTATAATTGTTTATTAAATTCAATTATATTAATTGATGAGTTAATTATATCTATTTTAATTATAATAAAATTTAATATAATAATTATTTTATAAACCTATTATTATAATTTATTCTGAAATAATTAAATTAAAAAAAGAAATTTTTATTAAAGTGTTAATTACAAACATTTTGATATTAACATTGAATAAACTTCCTTAATAGAGGAAGTCTTATAAAAAATAAAGAATATTAATTAAAAACTGAAAAAAATAAGTGAAAATTAAAAAAATAATGTTTAAATTTATAAATATAAATAAGAAGGTTAATTAAAAAAACAAATGGTTTTAATATCTTAAACTTACCAAGCTATAACTTATAAAGTGGATTATCTAGAATATCACTAGTATTTAAGAAATAGGGTAAAATTATCACTTGCAATATATAGTGATTAAAAAATAAGTTTAATACTATTTTTATTTTAACAAGATAAAATACTAAAACTAAATCATTAAATAATTAGTATTTGTTTCTTTAATAGCAAAATTCTTTTTCAATATTAAATTTAATATTTTTTTATATTTGTTTTAATAATTCTTTCATATAATTTCACTTTTGACTTTAAAAATTATAGTTAAAAATTTATTGAATTATTTTTTTAATTTTTTTTCCTATTAGTGTAAACAAGATTATAGGGATTTAAATTTAGTGATAATAATAGATATATTAATTAATCCTATATTTTTTCAAAATGCAAATATTTGATCATATTAGCCTATATATATTGATTATTTAAGAATATTATATTGATTAATTTTTTATAGCGATCAATAACATAAAATGAAAAAAATTACAATATATTATATTACCATATTAAACTCTTTTAATATTAAGTAATAAAATAATATTAATATAAATTTCAAATAATAACAAGAATTTAGAATCAAAATCAAAATATGAAATTATCAAATTAACTATTAATAAATAATAAAAAATTAATTTTTTTATTAAACGCTTTTACCAGATTGTTCATAAATATCTAATACCTAAAAAATAACTTTTATAATATAGATAAGGATTTGATACTTCATAACTAATTTAATTTATTTAAAGGAATTTTTTATTATAACTATATTTCCTAATTACCCAAGATAATTATAATCAAATAGGTTATGATCTGGTGAGTATACTGGATATGGTACCTTTTTTTAATTTTTTTGATATAAAAAATCTTTAATAATTTTAGTATTATATATTTTGGAATTATTATAAAAAATGATATATATTATTAATTTATAATAAGAACTCAAATTTTATATTATTCTATATAAAAGAGCAATATAAAATATATAATAAATTGATTTACCTTTAGAATTTAAATAAAAAATTATATACTACTATCATTTGTTATAGAAATCAAAATTTCTCTATTAATAAGATATTCATTCAATATAGTTTATTTATTAGATTTGTTTAACTTAATATAATTTTTTTAATAGATTATATTCAATATTTTAAAATTTATTAAATAATATTTTTTATTATAAAAAGCATTGATTTTAGTTTTATTTTTATTTTATTAAAATTATTATGGTTTTGTTATGCTTTCAATAAAACATAAGTTATTTATTTTATATTGATATTAATTAATCTGAGTTTAAACTATAATATATATATTATACTATATATTTTATTTAAACTTTTTAGATAATATTTGTTTATGAAAATGGTGTGTTTTAATATATATTTAAATTTTATTAATATAAAATAAAAAACACTTTAAAATGGTTTTTTAAATTAAAATAAATTCTGAATAATATCAATCCTAGATTTAAAATTACAAATTGAATAATAAATGATAAATTTAGATAAAAAATTATATTGATAATTTTTTTGTAAATTTTGAATAATTTGAAAGAATTTATGCTTGGGTTCTACTAATAATATAATGAAAGTAATTTGATATTTATTATTTAATAAAAATATAATTTTATTTAATTTTAAACTATTAATTTAGATTATTTAAATGATAAAATATTATAAATGATATATAAAGTTAGGAAAAACCAAGTTTTATTATATTATATTATATATATATTTAATTTATAAAAATTAAATAATATAATTAGAGAATTAAAAATTAAAAAAATTCCTATTGTTATGAATTAACATATTATTAATATCTATATAATTTTTTAAATATAATACTATTTCAAGAATAACTCTTATTTCGGATTAATATTCAATATTAGTTTTCTAACCCAAATATTCTTTTATTATTAAAAATAGATTATATAATAAAAATAATAAGTCATAAACTATATTTATTATCATTAATATAAATATAATAATATAATTAT
>JNEM01010750.1:0-10697 GCA_000697335.1 Conidiobolus incongruus B7586 | reverse complement strand
ATATATAGGAAAATAAATATTTTCAAACTATATATATATATTTAATTTTTATTATTTTTTTTATTAAAAAATTTGGATTTTAAAATTTATACTTAAATTTAATCATGTTTAAACTAGATTATGATTATCAAAAGGCTTTTATTTTTATATCTTTAAGACTAAATTATAAACCCTTTAAAATCATCCAAAACTTACAAACAGCTTATAGAGATAGTGCTTTATCTAAAACTACCATATATTAGTAGATTTGTGATTTTAAAGCTAGATGAGACACTATTTAAAATTTACCAAAATTTAAAAGACTAATTTCTACTGTTATTTTTTTACTTATTAATAGAGTAAGAAAATATATTAAGAAATACCTTTTTATTTCTATTAGAGAACTATTAAAGTAATTTAATGTTAATTATATAAGCATGTTATATTTATTTAAGTTTAAAATTAGATTAATTAATAAAAATATAAAATAGATACCTTATAATTTAACAAAAGCCTAAAAGAAAATTAAAGTAGTTATAGCTAAACTAAACTTATTAAGGTATAACTAAAAACAAAAGTTTTTACAATGAATATTTACAATTAATAAATCTTAAATTCCTTTATATAATCTTTTATTTAAAAATAAAACAAGATGTTAAGTTAAGTTAAATCAATCCCCTTTATAATTCTAATAAATAAACACTTTAAATATAAGTAAATGTTAATTATTATAATAGATTATAATAATATATGGTTTTTTTATTTAATACCTCAAGGGAAATTAATTAAGAGTAAGTTATATATTACTCTTTTGAATAAAACAATTTTTAAATGGTGTTCTCAATATAAATTAAAAACACCTATTATTTTGCATAATAATTACAAAATATATAAAGCTAAAATTATAAAAGATTTTTTATATAAAAAAAAATTAAAGGGAGTTACTACATCTAGTATATTCACTTGACTATAACTTATGTGATTATAATTGTTTTAGACAATTAAAAAAACAGCTTGCAGGAAAAAAAATTCCTGTAAACAAATTAAATTGGTTTGTGAAACATCAAATTTCAGTCTTTAATAAAAAAAACTGTTTTTTAGGTATTAGAAGCTTACCAAGGGTATAGAAAAGAGTTATTAATAATAAAAGAGGCTATTAATTTTATATTATTTATTAATTTTTATATATTATTTATTAATTTATTTGTTTAATTTTAATTTTAAAATTATGCCATTACTTAATTTCTATACTAATAATTGATTTGTTATTTTAGAACTTAAATTAAAAATATTTAAAACTTACTAAAATTAAATAAAATATAAATATTGGTCTAATTTTTTTGATAGAAATTTCAATAATAACTAAAATATTAGTATATAAATAAAAATAATAATAGAATAAAATAAAACCATGGTTTTTATATTATATCATAATAATTAATAAATTTTTTTATTTAATTTTTTACCAAAGATCATTACAAATTACCAATTTAAAAATATATTTTTCTATTAATATAAATTAATTATTAAAATAAATAATTTTAATATATAATAATAAGGCTAATAATTTTATATATTATAATTTTTAATTTATAAATATATCATATATTAATAATTTATTATTTTATATTGTAACTATGAAATATATTTCAGATTTTTTGGAGAATAACTTAGTAATAAAAATCAAATAGATTTGATAAAATAGGCCAAGGATGGTTGACAAGATATTTTAAAGAGTTTTATTATAATATCAAGATATAAGGCTTAAGCTTGATCAAGACTATCCCCTAAGAAAATATATGTTCAGTGGCAATTTATTAATATTATCAGTCTTTGACCCATTTGTTGAAACACCAATTGTGGTTTTTGTCCGGAATTTCGCATTGAACAAAGTTTGTGTAAGGTACTTATAGTTGGATTATATTGAAATTAAAAATAAATGGTTAATGAGTTGACCTCCTGATCTATGACAATATAAATCTGAAAATGTAAAAAAATTTCCAAATAGAAATAAATAAAATAAACTGACATATCTAATATACTAGCCGGAATATAAGTTATATTATAATAATTGTTATAGTAAATAAAAAATAATCTTGCCAAAAAGAAAATTTTTGCAAACCAATTTTATTAATTTGTGTGAAACAGTAAATTTCAGTTATTATTAAAAAGAATAATTTTTTCAATATTAAAAATTTGAGAAAAAATACAACAAAGAGGTATTAATAATAAAGGAGAATATTAATTTTATATAGGCTAATAATATATATATATATATATATATATATATATATATATGTATATTATTGAAAATTATATTTTTAATTGATTCTACAAAGTGCAATTACTTTAAATCTGGATTTATTTAAAATATAATGATTAATAGTTAATTAACTTTTGAAAAAATAAATTTCTAAAAACAACTAAAATCGGAAAATATACATTGTTAAGGATAAAATAATTCACTATAAATAATAAAGTAAAAATATATGAATTTCAACTTAAGTATTTGAACTAAGCATCTTGGATCAAATTAAAAGCCCATTTTTTAAATCATTCAATTTAATATATATATAATTTTATTAAGATTCCCATTAATATTCAATCGCCTATACAGATTAATTATAAATTACAACCAAATTTGAAAATTATTTAAAAATTATTATTTTAAATAGATTTTAATAATATTAGCATTATATTGGTTTTGAAAAATGAAAATTGATCAACCTTTTAAATGAATTATAATATCCTATTTATCAATTTATATATATTTTATAAAATCAATAATTGTAATTAATTCAAGTTAGAAAATATAATTTATTTTGAATTAAAAATAATTTTATTACTAAATATTATTTATCATAATCAAAGTAATATTGGATTCATTGATAGATTTAACATATTATAGGATTCATTATATTTTAAAAGGTATGATTATTTAAGTGATAGGAAAAAGGCTCACCTGCTTATGATTCAGGACCTCAACTCTGAAATATCATTAAGAGCTGACTTTAAGAGGAATGCAAAATTAAAAAAAAATTGCAGTTTGATTAGTTTTTGATACAAATGAATTGGCTAATTTCAAATGAAAATTCTTCTTTCAACTTTTAAATTAGGTGAAACAGTGATATTTCAACAACTAACCATCTAATTATTATTAGGCTTAATTAATACACTGCAGCTTATTATTATAAATTTTATAAGTCCATACTTGGTGTAGTTAAATAATATTATTACATCAATAACACATCATCAAAATATTTAATGCTCATAAATCAATTAAGCTTTGCAAAATCTGAAATTTTAAACATTGTTCATAATTTTAAAATTGTACTTTTCAAAAAATTTAAACTTGATTAATGTTGTAATTAATTGCCATGCGATAATAATATATTTTTAAATTTGAAATTCGAATTTAAAACTTGACCTTTTTAATATAAATTAAATAAATGATATTGAAAGGGTTTCGAAAGTGATTCTGTACTATTTAGAGAGGGCTCAAAATTGGAAATTTTATTTACTTAAAATATATATACTGTATTAACTTAATAGATATAGTAGGGTCAGGTTAATGATTGAAAAATTAGACAGATTGAACAACTTCAGGATAAGTTTGACGAATCTAAAATCAATCAATTAGTAAATATTCAAATAAAAATAAATAAATGCGGTTATTACCTTTTCAAATAATTCAGGGTTAGTGGCAGCTAAAGCTTGAGGATCTTCAGCTAGACACACGAAGAATGAAACGTTGGCGGAATCGATGACTGATGCCAAAATGCTGAATAACAAATTACCGACCAATAAGTTAATAAGGACGATGACAATAACGACGGCAGGATCTTTAGATGGAGGAGGATTGGTTGATGATGTACTATCCTTGATTAGGATAAAAATGAAACCGAGGAGGGCAGCAATGCCACCAACCAAGAATCCTCCCAAGCCAAGGACGTTACCAACGAGGTTATCGTTGATGATGGCTTCAATACCACGATCTTTGATCAAGTTCCAGGTAGCTTTACCGGCTTCGAGGTAGGGCTTACCATACATAGCACAGTAGGTGTAAGCATAGGTATTGAAGTATTCCAAAAGACCTTCTATCATTCCAATAATGCATTCAATACAGCAAGCAACGAACACTAACCAACCTTCTTCGGAGTTACGTACTGAGTTGGCAATGAAGCGCAAGGTTCTTAAGACAGCAATAAGTAAACTGCCGAAACAACCACTGCCAAATGAGGTAGTCAAAGCTCTACCAGCAGATGCAGCAGTAGTAAATTTGCCACCGTTGGGAAAGAAATAGAAAGATCCGAAAGCACCAGAGACAGTCATGTGAGATAAATCACGAATGAGCTGAAAAAGAAGATCATTAGAAACAGTAACTGATAAGTAATTATAGTAATCATTACCTGAGTGGTCCAAAAGAGAGCAAACACCAAATAGATATAGAAGACATAATATTTGGGAGGTAAAGAACATGTTTCAAAACCGTTTCTGTCACGACGACAATTGTTCTTTGATTCTGCACTAGAAGCTTGAAGCACTGAAGCAACAGTCAAAGTCCAAATGACATAGAAAACAAAAGAAAAGATCAAGAATAAAACGGATGATACAATTGTTCCCCAGTAGTTGGAAACGAATTTAGAAACATTCTTTAACATCAAAGTGGCAAAAGGGATCTTATGACGCCATGACCACCATAACAAAATGTAAATAACACCACCAATTAAAGAAAGGACAGCAAAGACCAAGTTCATATTACCACCAGCTTTGAAGAAGAAAATGGCCGTTACAAAGTACATGGCGGCTGAGAACCAGAAGGATACTCGGATTAAAAAGCCTGGGAATCTAAAAATTATTTAGATTAATAGAAAAATAATGAAATAAAAATTAAAACTTTACGTTTGCATTAGGAATAAATAGATACCGGAGGCAATAATGGAAGCAATACCACCAACCAAAATAGAATAAAGGTAAATGGAAGCCTCATGATTAAAGACTTTGGTTCTGGACAAGTCACCAAAGTTGAGACCTCTAATGTAAACGGCAGCAGATACAATAAAACCAGCTAAACATATGAAATATAAAATAGCGGCCCAAATGTCATTGAAACGGGGGGCTGGGGCGAATTTCTCGCTGTTGCTTGGAATTAGCTGCTGGGCGGGTTGGTCATAAGCTGGAGAAGTGGTATTTGGGTGAGGTGGGTATTGTTGTGGTGATGATTGATATTGCTGATTGTAATCTTGTGGTGGTGGATAGCCCTGTTGAGGGTAACCCTGAGGAGGGTAACCTTGAGGCTGAGGGTAGCAACCTGTATTATATCCTTGATTTTGCGGATATCCGTTTGAATAACCGTTATTCATTGAAAAAAAATTTTTATAGTAAAAAAATTGGACTATTTTTAGGATTTGAGTTGATATTTATACTTGTGATTCATTGAAGTTATGGAATGAATCTTAAACTAATTCCACACCCACTTTTCTCATTCGCCCTATTCTTACATCATAACTAATCATTCAAAGTTCAAGTTTTGCATTGCTATTTTTCACGAATTTAATTCGTGGATTTTTATATTAACAAATATGCTTTGCAAATTGATTGGACCAATTTGGAAATTCAATATTAACCTAATCAAAATTTCATGCTAAATTTATTCACTCAGAATCCGAGAGATTCTTAAGGTTGTTTAGCTTGATCATCTGCTCAATTTACAAATGGAGTTATATGAAATCCGTATCAAATTTAATTTTAAAGTTTGCTTCCTGCAATTTTAAAATCTTGGACGAACTGCATACATTTTAATTGAATAAACAGTGAGAATTTAATAATATTTTCAATAAATTTTAGTATTCAACTAAATTTAATATTAGGTGTATCAATCAAATGAAAAAAATTAGTGGCAAGTATAGACTAAATTGAAAGTAACTCTAGCATATGGCAATTACACTAAACAATTTACCCATTCTAGCTAATTTGCCCATCAGAAGGCGGCATTGGATCAAATCAAAATTTATGATAATGTGGGAGAACCGGAGGACATTTTAGTTAGGGAAATTTTAAAGATCCACAATATTAATTCAAGTTGTTTACCAATACATTTTGTAGATTTAGAGGATATTCTTTATAAATAAAATATCAATATCGGTTAAATAGTCATAATAATTTTCTAAATCTACAAATAATTTAAAAGAAATAATGAATATATAATAACTAAAAATAATGTTTCTATTAATAATTATGGACTTTTTATATAATAATTCATTTAAACAAATTTAGTAAGTTGCGTATAAACTATGATTTGAGAAAATTTGACATGATTGGAATTACAAACTGGATCAATTCGGAGCTATTTAAACTCCAAGTTTAAGCTGTTTAATGAGATGATTAATCAGCTGTGCAATACTGATATTCATCAAGATGTGTAAGTGTAAATGAATTTAAAATCATTTCTCAAATTATAATGGTGATTAAAAGTTTCCAGTTTTACTCTAAAAGTCTGATGTTCAAAATGCGAAATAATTTAAATTTTGATCTCAGAATAAACTATTTTAATTTAATAACTGTTCCAGGACCAATTTTCAGGCAAATAAACTACCAAATTTTCTAGTCTGGGAAATCTTTGAAAAAAATCCGAAACTAGCTGCCAAAACACAATTCCAAAATTGTCAACTTGATAACAAATTGTGGTGGTGTTTAAATTAATTAATGATTAAGAAAATATTTGAAATTTTTACAATTATCCTAATCAGAGATCTTAATTATTTAATTAACTAAGGCTGTTGAGGCTTTAATAGCTTTTGTGTAGGACTTTTATGGTGAAACGTATCTGAAAGTGTTTTTGGATTAGTTAAATTGATCGTACAAAAGTAGTGAATTTCAGGACTAAATTATTCTGGTTTTTTATGTCAAATAGCCAATGAACTAAATTTGGTAATTATTTTTAAAACTTTGGTTCCGATATTACTATTTTAGGAACATAATCGTATTTTGAATGATATATAATTTGAAAATCAATTCAAAAATTGAAAACAATATAGTTTTAATTAATGAATAGGATAAGCAGTAGCGAAACTAGATATTGCTAGAGCAAATATTAATGACTATTATATTATTGAAATGGTTTATTGACATTTGATTATTTGAAATATACTGAATATAGTTATAATTCCAAATTTGTATTTATTAAACACATAAATTCAACCCTAAAAACTGTCAAATATGTCTAATAAATAGAATATTGTATTGACTTTTAACAACAATACTTGCAATTGTATTGCTAAAAATATGATTCATCATAATTGAAAATGATTTATAATTCAACTTGTTTCGTAGTACGTTTTTATAAAGCTTATAATGATATTTCCATTTTTAATCGATATTTGAATTAATGGTACTTTCACTGTTGAAATTAAGAAATCCAAACATCAGTTCTCAAAATATTTGAAAAATAATAAACATATAAATGATTTATTATTTAACCTAGTCCGAAATATTGTGGTGAAAATTAATAATAAACAAAAAAATCTTAAGAATTCATTTATATGTTGCTATAAGAATATCTTTATTTTAATCATAACAAATGTTATTCATCCACTAAATTTATCAAATTTAGATAAATATATACATAATTTGTTAAGTTGTTTGGATCAATTGGAGACTTATGTAATTATAACATTACCAAGAATTAATTTCAATCATATACAGATCTAAAAGATTAATAAGATCAATATAATATATTTTTATCAAATATATTATGTACCAAAATTATTGAAACAAAAATTGATATTAAGCTGGAAATAATAATTTGATGTAAAATTCTTACTAAAATAAATAATAAACCAGTTATATTTTACTAAGTAAATTATTTGAGTTTTTCAAATTTGTTTTTTATTTTGACTTCAATTTAATATCACAATAATATTATTTTTAAATTTGAAATTTCAAATATTATAAAATTTTAATATTAATTATTTGAATTGAAACAAAAATTCTAAAATTAATATAAAATAATTTGAAAAATTCTTATTCTCATTTTGTTTATAGATTAATTCTATATGAATTTGGTCAAGGAAAAAGTTTAAATTACCTTCTATCAAACTACCAAATTTCATATATATATATATATATATATATAACATAAATTTGAAAATATATTATATTTATATTGTTATTTAGTTTTATTGAAATATTAATTATTAAAAATCGAAATAATTTATCAATATTGCAATCAAATTGTATTCAAAAATATAATTACTTATACACTTTATTATAATTATTATAGATTAAATCATAATCAATTCAACTTAGTAAATTATTTATTTTATTTTTTATTCAATTCTTATAATGATTTTATTATATTTAATTGAAAGTTAAAATTATATTTTAATAATCCATACATTACTAAGATTGAATGATTGGTATGATTTACTATTGAAATATTTTATCTATGTTATTTCTATTAATAATAAAACAATTAAATATAAATTCTATAAAAGAATATTGTTTAAAAAATACTAATTTATTATCCAAAATGATATTGATAAAGTGAAACAATGCAAAGCTCCTAATTCTGGGGGGAAGTAGCGCCAGAGTTAGGCTCCAAACCAGGACCGGTGGCATGGGGTCTGGGTGAGAGCGAGGCGCTGGCCTGTGAGGAGGGAGTAGTAGCGTTGTTGGCGTTAGAGTTGGAGTTGGGTCCACTGAGTGACAAAATTTGGTTGGCGCGATAAGACTCATAGTGGCGATGTTGGGTGGTTTCAATGAGATCTTGCAAGTGAGTTCTAGATTGTTTCATGAGTTAGTTTGAGTGTAGTGTATAGTGATAGTGAATTACCTCGTTAAAAATTCTCTCAAGTGGGTGAATTCGGAATGCTCAGGATTTTCAACTAAAATCAGTGAGAATTAAGTGTGAATAGTGAAAATTAGATGACTTACTGTCGATAACACCCCATCTATTCTTACGACCTCTAACCATCTTACCGTCAACTTCGATCAATTGCTCAGATCCAATGATTGAGAAGGGAATCATACTCTATAGTAATGTTAATATATAGCATATACTCATAATATGGTATATATTACTCTAATTTTTTCATTCAATTCAATATCGTATTCATCATCTTCGGGACTGGCATAGGGATAGAGGTTAATACCGTGAAATTCCAACTCCTTCTTAATCTAAATAACCGATCAATAAAAGTTCACTAGAGATAAAATAAGCCATATACTCTTTGCTTGAAAGCCTTCTTCTCGTCAGTAGTGAGAGAGTCGGACTTAGCGATAACTGGGACAACGTTAACGACTTCGGTAAGTTTCTTAAGTACCTCAATATCTATAGGCTTAAGAGAGTGACCGGTGGGGTTAATAAAGAACAAGCAGCAGTGAATACGGGTGTCTTGAATAAATCGGTCTCTGTGGGCTGTGAACTCCTTTTTGAGGTAAGCTCCATGTTGGTCTTTAATGTAGTTGACAATAGGTTCCCAACTAGGCAAAAATTAATAATTATTCAATCTAAATTATGAATTGGAAATTACCAGTTTTCATTATTAACTTGGTCTCCGTAACCTGGAGTATCGACAATAGTTAACTTTAATTTAACGCCATTTTCGACCAAGACTAAAAGTAATTAATTCATATTAAAAGTATTTTCAATATCGAGATTATTCAACAAATTACCGTGAGATACAGGATCAATAGCCACAGTCTTTCTGGGAATTTGGTTAGCTGATTTCCTACCCTTCGAGTCCAACAGATGGTGAGCGAACAAAGTATTGATAAATGTGGACTTGCCCATACCACTCTCACCTAAATTATATTTTTTAAAATCTAACATCTTTTAAATATTATTAATATTTAAATTACCAACTAGTATCAAATTAAGTTGAAAACCCCTCTTTAAAAACTTCTTCTCAATTTGGCTGGTAATCGTATCAAAACCGACGTAACTGGCAGGTTCCAACTAATCAATATTAATTTTAATTCTAAGATTAATTTATATAAAATACTTACAGGTTTGTTAATAACTACATTAGTTTGACTAGGTACTGAAGATGTTGACATTTTTTAATTATTGAATAATTAAAATGATTTAATTATTAATTTAGTTTTTTATTCAATAATAAGTTTGATGAATATAAAAATTATTAATGAATGAATTTAGTAGGATGTTGATTTAATGGGATTCAAACTGAAATTAACAGTACCAGCATTAATCAATATATAAATTAAATTAATTTATATATTTGTCAGTTATATAAATTGTAAAATATATATGAAAACTTTAATATCAATAAACATATTGTTTTAGTAAAATGAAGACAATAAATTTATATATTTTATTTTATAAATACAACATAATATTAAATATATTGATTTTTAATTTAAATAGTCAGATGATAAATTTAAATAACGCCATAAATTATTAGTATGGAAATTAAAAAATTGCAAATTTTTTAATTTCTGATCTTTTAAACATATTATACATTTTGAAAAATTATATATATATATATATATATAAAATATATAGGAAAATAAATATTTTCAAATTATATATATATATATATATATATTCAATTTTTATTATTTTTTTTATTAAAATATTTTGATTTTAAAATTTACACTTAAATTTAATTATACTTAAATTAGATTGTGATTATCAAAAGGCTTTTATTTTTGTATCTTTAAAACTTAATTATAAACCCTTTAAAATCATTTAAAAC
>JNEM01010749.1:0-14195 GCA_000697335.1 Conidiobolus incongruus B7586 | reverse complement strand
TAATATCAATAAAAATTCAAAATAATCTTAGGTAAATAATTAATATTAATATTATTATCGAATTATTTATTTTTATATATTAAAAAAAGCTAGATTTTATTATAATTTACTAAAGTATTAAATTATTATTTATCAGTAAAGTACTTGTTAATTAGAATTTATCAATAGGTTTATTTTGGTATAATATAATATTTTGATTTTATTATGAAAAATTGATTTAAGAAAATATCCCAACTTTATTGATTAAAATGAATAAATATAAAATCTGTTAATTTAGGTTATATTTTCCTAAGTTTTACTTATTTATAAATATTTTAATTTTTTCCCCCAAATTTAATTTAATTTAATTAATAAAATATATTATATATATATATTATAGTTTTATAGTTAATATTGACTATCTTTAATAATTTTTTGGATAAAATAAAGCTATATTTTTTGATCTTTTTTTATTTTATTATTAAATAAAATATTAAAAATTATTTATCTAAATTTAAAACTTTTTAAATAAAATCCGTTTTACCTCTAAAGTGATAAATATAAGAGTTAATAAAGGTTCTAAAAAAATTATATTTAAAAATTACTCGCTGATTTTGAATCAATTTAAAAAGTTTATAGCTAGGATTTAATATTAATAAAATAATAATCTTTTGTTGATTAGTGTTTAGCATAAATATAATTAAATTCAATAATAGATTTTTAAATAGAATACTTTATTAAAAATATTATAAAAGAATATATATATATATATATATATATATGAAAAAATAAATTTCCCTATTTTTTCTATATATTTATTATTTAAACCTAATAATATGTAAATAATTTTAAAGTTAAAAAATTTGCCATTTTTTCTGATTGATATTTATTAAATTTATTTATAATAAAATAGCAATAAATTAAGTAGCATGGATACATATTATACTGATTTAATCTATAACATAGAGTAATGATATATTATATTAACTAGGGTATATCAGCCTATAATATCATTTCAATATTAGATTCAATAAACAATTTGTTTATTTAGTGTTTATAAATATTACTCTGCATTTTTAATAATGGGAATTTTTTGCAATTAAAAATAAATAAACATTTGAATATATAATATATAAAAATAAATATATAATATAAATTTAATAGTTTCTTTTATTATTAATAACTTTTTACTATACTTTTAGCAAACTTCTAACACTTAAAAAACAGTTCTTTTTATTAAAGACTGAAATTTAATGTTTCACAAACCAATTAAATTTTCCTGTAGAAATTTTCTTTCCTGTAAGCTGGTTTTTTAATTGCCTAAAGTAATTATAATCACATAGGTTATAATTAAAGGAATATACTAGATGTGGTAGTTCTTTCCAGTTATTTTTAATTAGAAAGTTTTTTACAGCTTTAGATTTATGTATTTTACAATTATCATGTAAAATAATAGGTTTTCTCAAATTATATTGAGAACACCAATTAGAAATACTTTTATTTAAAAAAGTAATATATAGTTTACTATTAATTGATTTTCCTTCAGGAACTAAATAAGAATAGTATATACTATTATAATCCATTACAATAATTAACATTTGCTTATTAACAAAGTATTTATTTAAAGGAATTTGTGGAGGAGGTTGATTTAACTTAATCTAGCATCTTGATTTGTGTTTTAGTAAAGGATTATACATAGAGATTTAAAATTCATTAATTATAATTATTCACTGTAAAAGTCTAAGCTTCTAGTAATATTTCAATAGGTTTTGTTTAACAATAATAACTCTAGCTTTTTTTTAAGCTTTAGTTAAATTATAAGGTACCTATTTTATATTTATATTTATTAATTTTAGTTTAAACTTTAAAATATATAAAATACTTGTAAAACTAATATTAAAGTGCTTAGATGATTCTCTAGCTAAAATAAAAAGGTACTTTTCAATATATTTTTTCACTCTATTTACAATTGAAAAAGTAATAGTTGAAGTTAATCTTCTAGATTTTAACAGGTTTTGAATAGTTTCTCTCTTAGCCTTTAAGTAATATACTTAGTAATAAATTGTTGATTTAGATAATACTTTATTACCAAAAGCTGCTTGTAAATTTTAAATAATTTTAAAGGATTTATGGTTAAGTTTTACTAATACTAAAATAAAAAACTTTTGATGATTACTATTTGGTTTAAACATGATTAAATTAAACAACCAATTTTAAAAAGTTAATTTTTTAATCAAAAAAACTAATATATATATATATATATATATATATATATATATTAAAAATATATAATTTCCTATTAACTTTGTATATATTTATTTATTTCAAACTAATAATATGTTTGAAAAATCAGAAATTAAAAAATTTCCCATTATTTCAAATTCAAGGTAATATTAATATAATAATGGGTAATTGAAACTTTGATTCAATTTGAGTTTGTTTATTAACTTCTTAACTCTCCAATCAAAAACATTTCAAAAAGAGATTAGCATATATTTTTAATACTAATCAGATGATCTATTAATTATTGTGGTAAGCTAAATATAATGAACTTATCTCGAAAAAAAATTATGATATTGAAATTTTTAGTGTTGGTCTTAATTTTCATAAATGATGTATTGTTCAAGAAATTTATATTAAATTGTTATAAAATAAATAATAATCTTAACAATATTAATTTTAACACTGATCTATGCAATTTCAAAATGATGAATAAAATTTTAAAAATAACAGTGAAATTTAAATAATTACTAAGGAAATATCTATTCAGCACTATAGATCAATTGTAATAGATAATTAACTAATATCTGCAAACACATTTTATAATAAAAATATTCAAAAAATTGAAAGCTTAAATCATAGATACCTAAATATTAATTAAATTTGTAGTATGATACTTTAATTAAAAAATTTGAATATTCGGAATATTAGAACATATATACACATAACTAGTAAATTCTAATTACTACCTAGATCTAGGTTCTGGAGACTTATTCAAATGACGATCAATTCTTTCTATATTTCTCTGGATTTTGCCTTCAATCCGTTTACCCTTAGCGTAAAAAAATTTTACAACAGGAATTTTGCCCAGAATACTAGTATCGTGTTGATTACTACTGTGATTTGATGTGGAGGCATTGTATTCAAGATGACATTCTGAGTTTTGGCCATTGCATTGGTGATGTTCATGTCTTTGTGATCCTTGATGGTATTGACAAGAATCTTGGAATGAAGGTGGTACTAAATCAATGGAATTGTCAGGTTTAATAGTATTAGCCATTTGTTTTTAAGTGTTTTTATTTATTATTATAACTTGATTCAAGATATTTATATCAAATATTATTTATTATAATTTATGGTTTAAACCAATTATTGAGGATTTTCTAACCAATTTGGAATTTTTTAGAATATAAACCTGATTTAAAATAAATATGATTACAGATAATCCTTTGAATATATTAGAAATTGTCAAATTTGTGAAATGTTTATATATATAATTATTTAAATTTAACTATATATTTGTTTGAATGTTGTGATTTGGTGAGAATATTAAATGCTACCATGTGAAAAAGTAATATTAAGTGAAAATTTGGAATTCAGAAGACACAGTTATTAATAAATAAATGTTATCATTTATATTAATATCAGAATTAATTAAATTATTACTTTGTAATTTAAATAATAGGAATTTTTTACAATTGAAAAAAATAAAGATTTTAATATATAAAAAGTAAAAATAAATATATATTATAAAATTAATAGTTTCTTTTATTTCTAATAACTTTTTGTTATACTTTTAACAAAGATCTAACACTTAAAAAACAATTCTTTTGATTAAAGACTAAAATTTAATGTTTTACAAACTAATTAAATTTTCCTGTAAAAATTTTCTTTCTTATAAGCTGGTTTTTTAATTACCTAAAACAATTATAATCACATAGGTTATAATCTAAAGAATATATTAAATGTGGTAGTTTTATCTAGTTATTTTTAATTAGAAAGTTTTTTACAATTTTAGATTTATGTATTTTATAATTATCATATAAAATAATAAGTCTTCTCAAATTATATTAAGAATACCAATTAGAAATAGTTTTATTTAAAAAAGAAATAAAGTTTACTATTAATAAATTTTCTTTTAAAAACTAAATAAGAATAGCATATGTTATTATAATTTATTACTACAATTAATATTCACTTATTAATAAAATGTTTATTTAAAGGAATTTGTAGAGGGGGTTGATTTAACTTAATCTAACACTTTGATTTATGTTTTAACAAAGAATTATATAAAAGAATCTAAGATTTATTAATTATAATAATTCACTATAAAAACTTTAGTTTCTAGCATTAATTTGATAAGTTTTGTTTAATAATAGCTACTTTAATTTTTTTTAAGTTTTAGTTTAATTATAAAATATCTATTTTATATTTTTATTAATTAATTTTAATTTAAACTTTAATATATATAAAATACTTATGTAACTAATATTAAAGTGTTTTGATAATTTTTTAGTTAAAATAAAAAGATATTTTTTAATATAATTTTTTACTTTATTAACAATTAGAAGAATAATAGTTGAAATTAGTTTTTTAGATTTTAGTTAGTTTTAGGTAGTTTTTCTTTTAGCTTTAAAATAATTTACCCAGCAATAAATTGTTGATTTAAATAATACTTCATTACCAAAAGTTGTTTGTAAATTTTAAATGATTTTAAAGGGTTTGTGGTTAAATTTTACTAATACTAAAATAAAAAACTTTTGATGGTTATTATTTGGTTTAAGTATAATTAAATTAAACAACTAATTTTAAAAAATTAATTTTTTAATCAAAAAAATTATTATATATATATATATATATAATTCAAAACTATTTATTTTCCTATTTGTTTTGTATATATTTGTTTATTTGAAACTAATAATATGTTTGAAAAATCAGAAATTAAAAAATTTCCCATTTCTTCAATTCTATGGTAATATTTATATAACATTAATAATCTTTAAATGAGATTATCAGGGAAGGATAAAATTTAACCCTATTTAGAACAAATTTTAATATTTTTAATAAATTTTATAAATCTTATTAATACAAATTTAGCATATAACCTTTATTACATTTTAAACAAGGTTATTTAAATTATTCAAATATTTTTTTACTAACTCATATATTATTTATTATTCATTTCAGAATAAAATCAAATCATGATAAATATATAATAAAAGTTAATAAAATTCTTGAATTTCTAATTTTCAATAATACTAGTAATTGAATAGGAATAAGATAATCAAACAGTTTATTATATATTTAATAAAAAGTCAATCAATCAAAAGAGATCATAAAATCAAAAGGCTAAAATAATATTAACAAGTAAATAAAATCTATAATGTTGATAAATTAATTTAGTTGTAATATAGTCATCAATATAACACCAATTAAACTCTCTAATAATTTTAAGTTTTAATGTTATCAATATTTTGTGATAATATAATTTTGAAAATCATATGAATCACCAAATATATTAATTGTTTTGAATATATTGAGCATAATTATTTATAATAAGAGTAAATTATTTAAAAAACCAATAATATTGAAATATAATGCTTACAATCACATCTTCTACTATATCTAGCCAATTTTATCTATTTATTTCACTACTTACGACTTATAGATAGCATTCTATCCTTCTCTAGAATTCTCTAACCTTATTATTTAAATTGTGGTTGTAATAATACTATAGAGGGTTGATTTGATAATTCCAATTGTTCAATTTATGCACTTATCAAATAGCATATTTCTAACCATTTCGATAATTACAAGCTTAAAGATAAATTGCGTAGAACGATGTTGGCATGAAGAGATCTTGAGTAATATTGGTTGGATCAATTGTTCTCAGAGATTTTTTTTTCAAGTAATCAAGCTCGGTTATTGGGTCAGATGTATTGGTTTGTTCATAAGTTGGATGGAATTCACTAAATTTTTACATATCTGATTCATTTATAATATTACTGATTACTATATTAACTAATTTTATATTTTAATTATCTTCATCTGTATATAATTTCTGCAAACAAACAGATTATAAATCATTATTTACTCATTTTTTTATTATTGAGTTTAAATTGAATATTTCACATATAAGCTATTATGAAGAAAAAATTTTTTTGTCATAATTTATCTAAATTGAAAAAATACTAATTTGTTTGAAAGCTACGAGAATTAAACAGCTCCATTTCATATTTCACAAGTTTTTGAAATTTAATAATTTAAGCGGTTGTCTTATTTAGTAATAGTGAAAAGTAATTCCTGAAATAGTGTAAATAAAGAATTAAATAATATTGATAATGTATTGCTACATGGCATCTACTTATATTTGATTTGGATTTTTATATTGATTTTTTTAACTTGTTAATATTAGGTTTGAAATTTCATCTTAATTTCAGAAATATTGTTAGTTATTTTAGGTTGTTATATATCGGCAATAAATTGATTAATGAGGTATATATTTATTTTAAAATTTATTTTATGCAGATCATATTTAATTGTGAAAGTCAATACGTCTATAATACTTCAATTTCAATATATTTTGATATGTTTGTAATTTATAAATTACATTAATTTGATTTACTATGTATTTGATTATCGCTAATTTCAAATAATATTCAAAGATTTACTGGATTACTTATTAGAAAACAGAATGATTGAGGTGTTAATTATTGCAGTAAATGGTAATAGTATTATGATTATTATGGTTTTTATTTAATATTTACATGAATATTAACTGGTAATTAAGAAGACTAGTTAAAAAGAAAACAACAATTAAATGTGTGGAATAAATTCAACATCCACATCTTCTATGATGTCTAGCGAACTCTCTCTCCATTTTACGCTCCTGACGACGTTGATAACGTTGGACCTTTCTCTGGCATTTTGCCATTTTTATATTACAGTGATGATTGCAATGATAGTGTGGTAAATTCATTTGAGATTCGCAATGGTTCAATCTGTGCTCCAATTTCGTAGCATGTCTGTAAAACATTCGAATAATTGGAAGTCTGAAAATGAATGGAGTGGAACAGTGATTGTATTTGTTCGAATAATCTTCAGAAGCAGTTTTTTCTTGAGTGTAATCGGATTTAGTCATTAGTTCAATTGTGTTAGTTTGATCATAAGCAGGAGGCAATTCACTAGATTTCTTCATACTTTGATTCATTTTTGATTTTTATTGAGTTTGAATTGATTCGTTAATATTTAAAAGTTTAGGATACTTTCATTCCTTTATATATTTCAATTAACTCTCCACATTTTATTACCAAAGTATTTTAATAGCAAAGATTATATTTTCCGCAACTTCAACTAATATTAAATTAATAAAAAATTATATCAAATTTTTCAAAAAAAAAATTTGATTAAATTATTTTAATGCTACGTGAAATAATTATATTTCAATTGATTGGATAAATATAAAAATTTTAAAATTTAAATATATTTCCGTATATAGTATAAATCATAATTTTATCCTGATTATTATTGAAATTTAATTTTTATCAATTATTTGTTATTATGTTAAATTCTTGGCTTCGGATAAAATCATGTATTGAAACGAAAATTATCTAAGAAAAATAATCATATATTTGAAAGATAAAGTGAGAGATTCAACTTTAAGTTTTTTTTACATATAATTTTTGATATTTTTATAATTTATATTCAATTTAATTTTACATGGGTGTATATTTTTTGATAATTCTAGGTTCATTCTAATATCCCAGTAATTTTAATAATTTTTTTATTAACTACTGGACTCCTTATTCTTCCCAATAAAGTGACTATTTTGATTAAATCAAGTTCAAATGATTCAATATTGTTTCAATTGATATTAATAAATAATTGAAAAATAAATAAAATTGTACTCCAAGTTAAGAATTTTAACTCTTAAAAAAGAAAAATTTTGCGTCAATTGCAAGAATAGTGTTAATTTTATTTAAAGAAATTATAAAATAATGAATTAATGAATAATTATTGATATTATACACCTTAGATTGTTTATTATTTACTTAATCAAATATTAACTAACTATTTATCTATTAATATTTTCTCATACTATTATTATAATAGTAATTATCGTCAAAATATTTGGAATTATTGGGATCTTGAGAGTTATTCACACTGGAGGTTTGAGGTGGATACTTGGTACACATAGGTCCACAACTCATTTTGCGATCATACCAATTACATGTACAATAATTAGGTTTAGAGCAGGATGATGTCGAGCCCCACGAACAACATTTCTTTGACACTTTCTCCAAATCTCTCTGAAGTTTAGCCTGTTGGTGTTCGAACATACGCTCTATCTTGTGTTGGTGTTTCTCAAAATACTTTTCCATCTTTTGTTGTTGGTGGCTTAGATGACGTTCTAATTTATGTTGGTGCTTGTTGATGTGGTCGGCATTGGAACAAGATGCCATCTTCTTTTCCATCTTGTCTAAATGTTTGTTCAATTTTTGTTCGAATTTTATCATGTGTTTTTCAAAGCCTCCTAATATTGGAATATTAGAAAAACCTGGTTGGGAGGGATGTGATGGTTGTGACGGCTGGAAAGGTGGAAAAGGTAATGATGACGTAGATGGCTGAGGAGGCTGAGATGTAGAAGGCTGATTATAATAAGGAGTATTAGATGTAGAAGCCATTGGCTGTGGGGGATAACTTGAACCAAACTGAGGCTGTTGATAATTATTTGGGTATGTAGAGTATTGAGCTCTTTGAGACTCATCATAGGAGGGAGGTGGTGGAGTTTGAGATCTTTCAATATCCTTAAGATTATTAGAATTATTCATATTTATTATTGGTACTTAATGTATGAGTGAACTACTTTTCAATAAGTGGCTATAATGCCTATTTATATTCTTCGGGTAATTCATAATAAAGTTTGATATGAAATTTGATTGATTCAAAATACGCAGTCAAAGATCATTTCTATTGGCACATTTTATAATTTTAAATTATTCAACTCAGCATTTTCAGTTTCGAGAAATTGATAGGTTATAATTGATTGACTGAATAGATTGAGCTTTTATTCAGCTGTTCTCTGAAAAATTACTATTTAAATTAATATTTATTAAATAAAAGATAGTAATTAAATTATTATTACTTTAAATGTAATTTACATAATAAATTACATATTTTCAAGATAGTTATTAGAACTTAAGTAATTGAATTTATAAGGATGATCTCAATTTACAAGAATAAAACTTTAACAATTGTCAATAATTACTTTATAAAAATTTTATTGATTAATAATTATATGAATATCTATAGAAAATTTCACCAATTTCCATAATTTGTGAAAAGAATCATATTTTATATTAAGAATAATAAATTTTATTCCTTGTTTTTATATATTCTAACTTTTATTTGTATGCGACATATCACCAATTTTATATAATATCAACTCAGTTTAATACTCATTTCAACATTACACATATAAGATATATATATATATATATATATATCCTTAGTTTTAATTTGATATATTTCAATATTGGTATCAAATTTTCTCTGTTTTTCGAAGGATCAATTCATCACCTGTTATATTCTGAATAATATAATGATATTTATTAAAAAAATGTAATTTCATTATGTAAATTTGGTTAATATAATATTCAGTTCAACTTAATACTCTTTTAATCGTTAAATTTATATAGAATATTGCAAGAATATTTGGTTTTTATGCTTATATTTTTATATTCGGATTGATTTTTTGGTATAAATTTTGTAATTAATTATTTAATTTTGAAATTAATGAAATTAAAAATGGAATCAAATCGTTAATTAATTCAAAAAGTTTTTAGAATTGTTGGTAATATATTTTATACAATTCAGTAATATTAAATTACGAAACTATTAATAAAAATTAATTAAATTAGAAATGGTATATAAAATTTAGTTTCATATTAAATTTTAACTAATTCCTAACAATATATATAGTGTTAACATTTTTATTAAAACTGATTTGTTCAAAATTTGTCACTAACGCTTGATATTTGATAATTAAAATTTGTTTACTTTAATATTAATAACCTTATTAAAGAATATTACAATCAATCAAATAGTATAATTTTTGAAATTGATAAATAATTTTTAATTTTTTGGATTCGAAGTATTTCAGAAATTAAATATTTACTAAATAAAATCTAGATTATTTAAGATCTATTCGCTTTTTCTCATACTATTATTATCACAATAATCATTGTCAATTTGACTTGAATTATTCCCAGTTTGTGGTGGGTACTTGATACACTTAGGACCACAACACACTCCGGTATCATACGAATTGCATGTACAAGTACTAGACCCTGAACAAATTGACGACTCAACCCATGATACATTTTTGGAAACTTGTTCCAAATCTTTTGAGAGTTTAGCTTGCTGATATTCTATAATAAGCTCCGTCCTTCGTTGGTGCATCTCGAGATACTTGTCGAGTTTGGTCTGCCGGTCATTGATATGATAGTCCAAGTAAGTTTGATGTTTGGTGTAGGATTCAGTGTCGAAAATTGATGCCAGTTTCTTTTCCATTTTATCTACGTATTCGTTGGATTTGGATTCAAATTGCAGAATCTGTTTTTCTAAGTTGTCTAATGTTGGGGTATTGGGGAGACTTGGTTCGAAAGGTTGAGATGGATTGGAGGGCTTTGAAGGCTTGGATGATTGAGAAGGTTGTAATGGAAGTGGTGGCGCTGATGGTTGAGGGAGCTGAGACGTAGAAGCAATGGATTGTGGTGGATAGCTTGGATGAAATTGAATCTGATGATAACTATTGAAATGAGTAGAGCGGTGAGCTCGTTCAGACTCTTCATAAGAGGGAGGTGGTGGTGTTTGAGATCTTTCGATGTCTTGTTCAGTATTGGAATTATTCATATTTATTATTAATATTTAAATTTATGGAAAAATTGATTTTTAAACTTAATTTTGAACTCCTATTGATATCATTATAATATGTCAAAAATTCTAAGAAATTTTATTTTTTCTAATTGCACAGTCCTAATTCATCTCTTATATCTTTTTTAATTTCACTTCAAATTATGGGTCATTCATAATAGTAATATTTCATATACTGAAATCTGTAGAAAACTTGTTCATTTTGCTGTATTAGGAGTTTAATCTGAAACAATATTGCAAACATAAAAAACCAAGGCAGCTAAAAATGTGAAATATATGTTGCATGGGAAAATTATTATTGCGCCGAATTCAATATTATATATCATTAATTGTTAAAGGTGAATTACTATAATTTCTTTGATATTCATACTGCACAAAACATTATAATGTATAGTCTGATCAAACAACTAATTTTAAAAACTTGGCAGATGGGTAAAAATTACAGAGATATTAGTAATTAAATTTACATGTAAATATTTAAAATTAAATTTTTAATAATTCTTGAGTTTAGAAATAGTTTTTAAACATTATACACTTTTTTATATATTATTAACCATTATAAAATAATTTTAAATAAAAAATACAATTTAACAAATAATCAAAATATTATGTCTATTAAGATAATAAAGGAATTGTTTTTTAATCAAATATAATCATATTTTTATTTCAGATATTTGGTGTGATAAGTATTAAACTGAAAAACTATCTAGTTTCAATTATTATATTAAGTTATTATTTATTCAACCTTATTATTATATATTTTGTATTATTACAAATTCATATTATAAAAAAATATTATTATTAGATTAAAAAACTAAATTAACTTTTATATTGAATTTAATTATTACATTATCAATATTATTTTAACTTCTAACAGAATTATTACCTTGAATTTGAAATAATGGGAAATTTTTTAATTTCCAATTTTTCAAACATATTATTAGTTTGAAATGAATAAATATATACAAAGTTAATAGGAAATTATATATTTTTAATATATATATATATATATATATATATATATTAGTTTTTTTGATTAAAAAATTAACTTTTTAAAATTGGTTGTTTAATTTAATCATGCTTAAACCAAATAGTGATCATCAAAAGTTTTTTATTTTGGTATCAGTAAAACTTAACCATAAACCCTCTAAAATTATTCAAAATTTACAAGTAGCTTTTGGTAATAAAGCATTATCTAAATCAACAATTTATTGCTAGGTAAATTACTTTAAGGCTAAGAGAGAAACTATTCAAAACCTACCAAAATCTAGAAGACCAACTTCAACTATTACTCTTTCAATTGTAAATAGAGTGAAAAAATATATTGAAAAGCACCTTTTTATTTCAGCTAGAGAATTATCTAAGCACTTTAATATTAGTTTTACAAGTATTTTATATATTTTAAAGTTTAAACTAAAATTAATAAATAAAAATGTAAAATGGCTACCTTATAATTTAACTAAAGCTCAAAAAAAAGCTAGAGTAGCTATTGCTAAACAAAACCTATTGAAATATTACTAGAAGCCTAGACTTTTACAGCAAATAATTGCAATTGATGAATCTTAGATCCTTATGTATAATCCTTTACCAAAACACAAATCAAGATGCTGGATTAAGCTAAATCAACCCCCTCCACAAATCCCTTTAAATAAACACTTTGTTAATAAGCAAATGTTAATTATTGCAATGGATTATAATGGTATATGCTATTTTTATTTAGTTCCTGAAGGAAAATCAATTAATAGTAAATTATATATTGCTTTTTTAAATAAAAGTATTTCTAATTGGTGTTCTCAATATAATTTGAGAAGACCTATTATTTTGCATGATAATTGCAAAATACATAAATCTAAAGCTGTAAAAAACTTTCTAATTAAAAATAACTGGAAAGAATTACCACATCCAGTATATTCCCCTGATTATAACCCATGTGATTATAATTGCTTTGGGCAATTAAAAAACCAGCTTACAGGAAAGAAAATTTCTGCAGGAAAATTTAATTGGTTTGTGAAACATCAAATTTCAGTCCTTAATAAAAAGAACTATTTTTTAGGTGTTAGAAGTTTGCCAAAAGTATAGCAAAAAGTTATTAATAATAAAGGAAACTATTAAATTTATATTATATATTTATTTTTATATATCATGTATTCAAATGTTTATTTATTTTTAATTGCAAAAAATTCCTATTATTAAAAATGCAGAGTAATAAATATAAATTTAATTTGATATAAATTGAAAATAAGTAATTCATTACTTAATAATTTTAATTAACTTTTAATAATATCAAAAAATAACTATAGTTAATTTTTAACTTTTAAAATACTATTTTTTAAAAACATAATATAGAATAATAATCTTTACTATGATAATAGTTCAGAAATAAAAATCAATAAATTTTATATTGAATATTTTTTCAATATTTAAATTTATTATTTTTATTAAAAATCATTTTTGTTAGATTTATATTATATATTATTATTTTCTATTAAATATCAATATTTAAATAAATAAGGCTTATAATAGATCAATACTAAATTATAAATTATTAAATAAATATTTATGTTAGAACTGAATATTCCAAATATATTTAATTTATATATTTTTCATAGTTATTTATCATTATTTTAAAATGAACCAATTATTATTTATTGAATTAAAGTTTATTATTTTATGGTAAAAATATAGTGTTTTATTATTGATTTGAATATTCAAATATTTTTAATAGTAAAAATTATTGTTTATAATTTATATAGCTAAAATTAGTTATTTTAAGTTCAAAACTTTTAATTTTTTAATATATTTTTCAATATATATAATAAGTTATTATATTTAAATTTGAATTTAATAATATATGTTGACTTTTTAAATCAAGTCCAGGTTGGAAAGGATTATATATATTATTAATCTTTTAGTTACCCTGACTTTTCATATCTTAAAATCAAAGTAAAGCTAGGTTTTATTAATTTCAAAATAAATTAATAAAATCAAAAATTATTAAAATTAATAATTAAAAAATCTTTATATTAGAAAATAATAAGCCAATCTAATATATCTTTAGAGAAATATAAATTCTCTTATTATATAATAATAAATTCTTATCATTTTTTAAATAAAAATAAATAAACAAATCCTTAATAATAAATTAATAAGATAACTAGTTAATTTAATTATTTACCAATAGTTTGATAATATATATTAAATTGATAATGTTTTTAGAATTAAAGAATTAAGGTTTGATTCTATAAATTAAAATTTAAATATATTAGAGTGATATTATAATT
>JNEM01010748.1:0-10263 GCA_000697335.1 Conidiobolus incongruus B7586 | reverse complement strand
GACAGTATATATATATATATATATATATATAATATTTATATAACTAATATTAAAATATCTTGATAATTCTCTAGCTAAAATAAAAAGATATTTTTTAATATATTTTTTCATTTTTTTAATAATTAATAGAGTAATAGTTAAAATTAGTTTTTTGAATTTTAATAGGTTTTAAATAGTTTTTCTTTTAGTTTTAAAGTAATTTACCTAGTGATAAATTATTAATTTAAATAATGCTTTATTACCAAAAGCTGTTTGTAAATTTCAAATGATTTATAGGGTTTATAGTTAAGTTTTACTAATATTAAAATAAAAAACTTTTGATGGTTATTATTTGGTTTAAATATAATTAAATTAAACAACAAATTTTAAAAAGTTAATTTTTTAATAAAAAAAATCATTATATATATAATTCAAAAATATTTATTTTTCTATTTGTTTTATATATATTTGTTTATTTAATATTAATAATATATTTGAAAAATCAAAAATTAAAAAATTTCCTATTTCTTCAATCCTATGGTAATATTTTCTTGTTTTGTTTTTTGTTATATTTTAAATTTATAGGTTCAGAATTTAGAGCATTCAAAAAAACTATAACAGAATTATATAGGATGAATTATAATAGATAATTAAATTTGATTATTAAGACTTTTTTTGAAGCTAAATTGATATTTTAAAGAATTTTATTTCTTATAAATTTTGTTATATTTAATTTGATTATTAATGTAAACAATGCTATTGAATTTGTAAAAAGGCATGGTTAATAAATATCATTCCAGTTTATATCTTATTATTCCTATTATTGAGCCTAATTGTCAATTCAATTATATATATTCATTGTCACTATCCTAATACTTTTCATGTAATATGACCAAAGTAATAAATTTATAGATATTTTTATCAAAAATGTTTAATTGTGAATTAAAAGATATTAATCAGGATCAAACTTGAATTGTTTGATATAAAATATTGACTGGATCAAGCATGGTAGAATAAGTGATGATGTTATCTAGTTTAAATATCTTGCATTGAAAATTTTATAATTTGGATAGCTTTTGATATGATGATCATTCTTCATTACAATAGAAAGATCACAAAAACATTGGTTAACAATGAAAAATTATATTTACTATATTCAATATATTGAAGCTTGCATAATATGAAATAATGAAAAAAGGTTCAAATGAAGTGTAATAATTGTTATATATATATTATATTAGATAGATAAAAATATATATAATTTACTTGGTTATTATTTAAATCAATTCATACTTCATTATTTTTTAATATATCTCTATATGTGTATTTTTCAAGTTTAAAAATATAATAATTTAATCAATGATATAAAATAATGAGCTTTCCCTGTCCAAATTATAGAATATTTATTGTAATAGATTAGGTGATATTAACTCAACTGATATAACTCGACATATATAGTATAAGATCTGAATTTGACTCTGTTTTGATACTTTTCCGAAATATGAAAGGATTATAAAAATAATAATAATTAACAAATATGTCCTCTTCTTAAACCTATCCCAATGTGTTAACTAATCCCTAAAGTTCAGGATCTGTGCAATCCATCCAATATTTTTGGATTAACCATTTTAAAGTAGCTAGAAAATTAGCTAGTATTTGCTATTTTTGGAACAGTTTAGCCATTGAAAATATGCCAAGTACTGCAGCAATAAGAGGAATTTGGAGCAGGTTATGATCAAATTCTCTGTAGGTTACTTCGATGCTAGCAGTTCTCGTGATGGTCAAGGTGGGACTGGTAATATTTTATTAGCTACCAACGATATAGATTAGGGAATTGATTTCAAGCAAATTGAGTTTTGATTACTTGCGAATTTCCTCTACATCCCAAAGTCCATTTAAATATAATTAGTCGTTTAGGCACTAAAGATGTAGTGATCAAAATTCAAGAAACTGAATAGCTAAAGTTATACAATTTGGAGCATATTAAAAAACATAGATCTTCAAATGTCAGTTTTGATTTAATATCTAATTTACAAATAATTTTTATCAATAATTGTTCAATTATTGAAATTTGAAATCTCAATATTAATATAATTAAAAATATTTTTTTCAATCAAAACCAATATAAAAATACTTGATTTTTAATTAAGTTTTCAATTCAATAATACATATACATATATACTAATTTTTATATTAAAAAAAATATTTTAATTATTATTATAAATTTATAAGAATTATTCAAATTAATTATAAAAACAATATAAAAAAAGAAACAAAAATTAATTTAGTTATTTAAATTTATTATTAATATAATAAAAATTTTATTAAATATATAATAATAGTAATAATAATAATTTAAATTCTTCTTCTCTTAAAATCATTAGTTAATAAACTGTTATTGGCACTCTTATTGTTACTGCCCGATCCCACTGTCATTACACTATGATCGTTAGTTTGTGACTGTGTCTTATTCATTTCTCTAAGCTGTTCAATCTCTTTCTGACAATCCACCAACTGCCAATCCCTAGTAAATTCCACATCCGAATTGACAACTGTAGGTGGCTGATTATCAGTTACATACGCTTCCAAATACTGAGTGGATTGTTCTTCAGCTTCTGAGAGTTGTCGTTTACAGCTGGCATTCAAAGGTTCTAACGAAGTGTGGAGATCTTTGGAGTGTTGATCTACACGGGATGTGAGGGTATCGTTATCGACGTTGATTCGATCCAATCCCTCAACGAAATGTTGTGAAATTGTATCAATTTGAAGCCTGTGATCCGATAGTGCAGCAATAGATTCATTGTGAGTTTGTTGTTGATAATGCTTCGTGCTGTCAATTTGGTTATGGATTTTTTCCAACTTGGTTTCAGTAACTTCGGCCAAAGTTTGAAATGTTGATTTGAGATCATTCTCAAGCTCTGAATTTTTACCAATCGTTGAAGAAACTTTTTGTTGGGTAGATGCGTCCAAACTGTTAAATTGAGATCCAATGTCACGGAATGTTTTATGAAGCATCTCAGTTTGGGATTGGCTCTTGTCACTGAATTGCTTGATGGAACTCAAACATGTTTGCATCAATTGGTCATTTTCTGATTGTTTTGTAATATTACTGTCAACGTATTGATTGACCAACTGTTGGTAGTGGTTAGTCTGCACTTCGAAGCTCTGCTCGACATTAGCCACAATTTGTTGGAGCAATCTTTTCTGATTCTCAATCTGCTCCCGACGATACTTCTCGAGAGTGGATTTCAACACCTCATTCTCTTTCCTTATCGATTCGATCTGCCGTTGGTGCTCATCCTTCAAAAACTCTTGAAATTGCCTAATTTCTTCACATTGGTCATTATGACTTTGACTGAGTTTTTCAATTATAATTCCAATATAATCTGAAGATTTAGCATTTTGAGCTGTGATCAGACTACGAAGCTGTTGTAAAGATTCGTTAAAACTGGAGAAAGAATTCTCCGTAGTTTTGACAATTTTCAACATTTGATCCTCTTGAACTTGACTGAGATTACGAAGTTCAGTATTTAAGGCTTGGATTTGAGATTGACTCTCGTTGAAACTCAGGTGTTGAGAATGTTTGAACTCTTCGATGGATTCTTTCATCGTTGAAGTCTTCTGATACAATTGGGATCTCAAAGTGGAATTCGTTTGAGTCTGATTATCTCGGAACTGCTGAATCATTGATTTGAATTGGTCGCCAAAGGAAATACTAGTGTCGTGAACATTATCCACGAGTCCGAGTAGGTTGGTAGAGCATTGAGCTAGAAATTCATTGAAATCTTGGAACAATTTGTGGTTCTTGTGAATCATGGACTCTTTCAAATTCATTCTGTGATTGAGGGACTTGATTCCGGTTAGACTAGTATCTAAATGACGGATGAGGTCTTTGCCAATGCCGTTTAAGTTGGACTCACTGGTGGCGTAGCATTGCGTCAGGTGCGTTTGTTCCTTAAGGGCGGTTTGTGTACAGCGCAATTCATTTTCAACTTCGGCTTTCGCAGCTTCCACCACTTTGAGACGGCCTTTGGTATGATCCAAAGTCTCGGTCAGGTGTTTGAGCTGATTTTCGTATCCCGCAATCTTCTTGTTGAGCATCTGAACAGTGGACTGAAATTCGTTGAAATCCGTTTTGTTCTTGGCTACCAACTGATCGTACTTGGCCTCCTTATCTTTCAATCTTTCATACTCTTCGGGTGACAATCTCGCGCACCCATCCTTCTGAATCTGAATGGCAAGCTGCTTCTTGAGACTGGCAATTTGCTTGGCATACTCCTGAATCAACTCCTTCTTCATCATCACTTCGTTCACTTCCGGCTTATTGCAAATCTTCATTGCCTTTTGAACATACTCCAAAGTCCCTATAGTCTCTTCGATATTCATCCTACTCGGAGTAATTGTTGCGATAATACAGGTTTTCGTATGTCCTCCCAAAGAATCTTGTAAAATTCGGGTGAGTTTGCTAGATCTGTAAGGGACATGCTTTTCGTTGTATACTAGAGCGTTAATCACACGTCCAAGTGTAAGTAAACTGGTATTAATGGAAGATGTTTCTTTCTTCCTCATATTTTCCGAAGCTGAACCACTCCTCCCAATATTTTCAGAACCTGCCAAATCTACAAGGTTTAATTTTCCTACCTTTAAAAGTTCTTCCCCATCTGACGAGTACTGCTTCGTATGAATTGTAATGGTAAAAATCGAGTGGGATCTACTCGATCTCTCGTTGATTTTCGTGGCTGCAATATGTCTACGATTCGTACCCATCTGCAACTTCTCCATAGCTTCTTGTACCGTAGTCACGCTGAATTCTTCCAACTCTGGAATCACTAACCCCTTATTGGGGTCTTGAAACAAATTGAGATTTTTAGTGTCGGAGGTGGTTAGCAAATCATTCACTTCTTCATTATAAAGTTCCATCATAGAGATCATCATATTATATTCGAGTTGTTGATCTTCCAAATAAGTGAAGAAATGTTTCAGCGTTCTTGGGATAATACCAGCTTGATCGCACAAATTGGAACTGAATTGGTTTAAATAACCTTCCATAGTATATCTAGATCAATCAAATATTAACTCAACATATTGTCATACAAATCAATTACTTACGTCTTTCCAGTCCCAGTCTGTCCATAAGCGAACACTGTACAATTGAAACCCTGAACTACTTCATCTACAATAGGTATCATCACTGAGTTAAACAGTTCCTCCTGAGTGACATCGGGGCCTAACACTTGATTAAAGGTATACTTCTTACCCCTCTCACACTGTCTGCCCTGCACTTCCACGTGCTTGCCAAACCTCGCCTCTGTCTTAGCTCCAATTCCACTGTAGGCTTCTAAAGCATTGGGCGCTCTATTGAAATTAGTTTAAAGCTAAAAAATTTAGAAGGGGGTAATTACCTGCAACGAACAACTACTTTGATGAATGATACCTCCTCCTTTGGAGGTTTTAATAACTCGGAACTAGAGTTAGGATTCAGATTTGTAGTATTGTGACTAGGGGCATAACTAGATTTTTTAGGTTTGTTAACTGACGACATCTTTTTTGGATAATAGATGTGTACTTTTGTGTAAAATTTAATGAGAATAGTGATCAAAAATTAAACAGAAATAATTAACAAAACAATTCAATATAAATATATAGTTATATATTATTTTGTTTTAAGTAATATTTAAATTAATTAATTTTATACAAACTATTTAATATAATATTTTTAATATTAGAATTCAACCTTGTTTAAAGTAATTTTTGTTATTTAGGTTCTTGATAATTGAATTAGGGTGATTGTTATTTAAATTCAATGGGATTATTCAATTGAATTTTGTCAATTTGATTGGATGAAAATTCTTTTAATAAATATTGAATAGTAGTTAGAATTTTAAAAAAAAATTGGTAAAAATAATAAAGGTTCAAATAAAATAATATTGTTATCATAATCAAAAATATTCACTATTTAAATTATTTAAGATAGAGAGCATTAAAATGTTAAAACAGTATTAAATGGTAATCTGATGATATTTCATAGAAATATCATTATTTTTTGATCTTAATTTTGGTTTATTTTTAATTAGTGATATCATATGATAAAATTAGAGAATTCATGAATATGGAGATATCCCATAATTTACTATTTTTCTAATATCCATCAAAAAAATTTAAATTCAACCTCAATTCGAGTCATAATTTTCAAACCACTTTCACAATTAAACAAATGGCTAAAAATTCAGTTAAAAAAATTAAACTTAATTTAAAACAAAAATCTGATAAACCCAATCAGAATTTAGTAACCCTTCAATTTTCAATTTATTAATTTTTCACTAACAATTGTGTAGAAAGAGCCCATAACCAACCTTAATGCATATGATAAACCTTTCAAAAATCCGAAATTCACTCACTCTAAAAAGACTAAACCCTTGAAATCTATATTGATTTTGGAGAAAAGTAGCAACACCAATACAAACAATTGTAATTATTATTTAATGAAATGAAATTTTTGGTCACTAATGATAAATTTAGATTTGACAATGGAAGCAGGACCAAGTATCAAACCTCAGAAGAAGTACTGCGATTTAACAGGCTTACTAGTAACTTTTAATTCTCGCATCTTATCAATTAATTAATCTTCGGAATTAGGCACCTTATCATGATCCCAAAACACAATTGAGATACTTTAGCTTGGAACAATTTAAAATTATTAAACAGATGAATGTGAGTGGTCCTCAAGAGTATTTGAGTGTTAGGAATGCGAACGTAATATTGAGGTAAATTTGATATTGGAGTAGCAATAAACAAGAATATTATACTAAGTTTATAAACGTGTTTTTTTCTAATGTATAATGATACCTGTAACAAAATACTATATATTATTATAAAGTTGAATATCTATTAATTTTTTTAATTTTTTTTATTAACTACAAATATTTTATATAACCATTGTATATTAGATATAAGATTAATAATTTTTTTATTTTGTTTCATTTTAATTACATATTCAATTTTTATAAATTTGAAATGTTATTAAATTTTTGAATTCATTAATTTTAAATCCAATGTCTAACCCGAATAAATTCTATTATATCTTATTGTATTCCCTAAAAATATCTATATTAATATATTTACTCAGATTCAAAAAATTTTTTAAACAAAATACTGATTTTTCAAATGTTCTAATAATGGGATCAAATACAGTCAAATTAGAATAATTTAAAATAATTAAATAAAACTCTAATTTATTAACATAATTTAATAATTTCATGGTCAAACGCTAGCTAATAGATTAAATCAACCTATCAAATATTATTTAGCATCTATCATTTTATATTTCAAAAATGTCATATTTTGGAATCATGATAATATAATAAACTCAATTTTTACTTAATTAAAATCAATATTAGGAAATTTATATAATATATATATATATATATATATATATTTGTTAATTTAGTTCATTTTTAAGAATTCAAAGAGTACCATACAATTCAAGAATTTTAATATTTTAAAACATGACTAAAATAAATTTTTGAATTATATTAAAGTCATTGATAATTTAATTTAATTTTGATAAATATATTTTTTTTCATTGAATTATTTTTTGATAAATATATATATTATTATATCTTTATTGTAAGGTTAATGACACTATTATTATTATTATTATTATTATATTTCAAAAATAAAAGATATTAAAATGATAAATTTGATTTCATATAATAGAGTTTGTATATTAATAATATTTTATGAATTTTTAATTTTGAATTTAAATATATAGTTTTTATGCTTATATTAAATTAATATTCAATTTAAGATGTTTTAATTATAATTCAAATTTGATTGAAGATTATTATAAGTTCGTAAATATTGAAATGATTTACATGATTTTAATAAATATATTATCATATTTATTCAAACTATATTTACAAAATTGAATAATATAAAATTAATACTTTTATTTATAAAATAAATTATTTTTTCCAATTATAATATATTAATTTAATTATTTTATAATTTTTATTTAAAATTAAAACAAAAATAAGGATTTTGTTATAATAATTAGATAAATTAGTAAGTTTTGATATTATTATGATTAAAAGTGATTTTATCAAAGATTGATAATGATCAAATTTTTTATCGCTTAATCAATAAGACCAGTTTTAAGCTCAATATACATGAATTATGAAGGGATACTAACTTATTTATAAAATATCATTTTATAAATTAATTTGATTCAAGATAATATATAAATATATATACAGTCTGTAAATTTTAATAAACCAAATATATTGATAATGAAAACCAATTGATAAAAGTATTGTGAATACACATATAATTGATTATCTAATTTTATTTTATAAAAAAATATAATAATAATAATAATTAAATCACAGAAAGTAATACATAATTTCTAATATTATTCTAAATTGGAAGTAATTTTTTTCAATTACAATAATATTTTTTGATAAATATTTCATTATCTTCATCAAATCATAGTGGAATTCAAATTTTAATTTTATATTAACCTGAGTTGGGAAAGTCATGTTCGAATTAACCTAAGTACAAGAGAGAGATCTGGGGAATTCCAGGTAAGTGTTAGGGAGAGTGGGAGTTTATTGGTTTAAAGCAGATAGCTAGGAGGACCTAGATCAAGCTCTTCTGTCCATGGATAGCTCTAATTCCGGGTTTTATACTGAGTGAATTGGATGAAGAGATTTATGAGGTTTTCCGGTGGCTTGTTTCCTCAACCAATCAAAAGATAGAGTTGAAGTGGCTGATGTTGATAAGGAAAATGACCCGTATATTAGGTTGATGTAAGTTTATTTGCTAGGTGAGGAGTCATCTGACTCGTAAAAATATCAATATTATACTAATTTTAGGGTTATGAATATAAAAATTATTGATCTTAATATTTTATTATTTAGTTATCCAATCATTTTATATTTTTGTAAAAATATTTTTAGTCCATATATAAATTATTATTTTTGATAATAGTTTATTATGTGAATTTGTTTAAAATTTTCATATCAACTCTATTGATTGTAAATTGATCATATTAATGTATATATATATATATATATATATATAATAATGTTTATACAGATATTATAAATTCTTTGTCTCAAAATATTATTAATAGATTTATATTTGTTATTGAATATATTATACAAAGAATATTCTTTAGTTTATTTTTGACTTAATTATATGAAAATAATATAAATTCTGGAATGCTAATAGAGAAATAATTTTTGGATTATATTTTGATCTGGAATTATATTAAAACGTATATATATATATATATATATATAATTTCTCTAATTATATATGTATTCCATAAATAGTAATACATAATTTATTAAATAGATGCTTGTAAAATTATTATCAAAATATATTTTAAAAATTAAAAATATTATAAACATAAATTTAACTTAAATATTTTATATATAAATATAGTTTATAAGCTATAAAAAAATTTAATAATTTATTATCAAAATTTAGAGGCTATTTGTTAAAATATCAAGTATTAGTGATAATATAATGATAAGTTGAATTAAGATTGAAAAAAAAAATCAAGGCTATTTTATAAAATTTTAATAATTTTTTGATTAATTTATATATCAAAACATATTGTTATATTTATCCTTATAATTAAAATAAGATTTATAATAAAATCCAGATTATCTATGATAGTTTTTATAATATTAATTTTTGTGAGTATTTATAATAATGAAGGTTAAAATAAATAATATTTTATCATCTCAAATAAAAATAATTTTAAAAGTTTAATAGCTAAATAAATTAAATAAAAATAATAAATAAACCATATGACAAAGATACTTGCAACCTTATTCGAATTAATATAATATCTAAATTATTTTTTTCAATATTTTATTTATCAATTCAATAATTATATTCAAAATTAAATATATAATTAAAACTATACAATAATATTTATAAAACTAAAATTTGGTTAATATTTATATCAATATTCTAGGTAATTTGTAATTGATTAATAGGGAAAATAAGTTTTAATAAACTTATATTTAAATGTTTAATAATTCAAATATATAAAAATAAAATTAGCTATAATGAATAATTAGCAAAAATATTAAAAATTTAATTTAAATTATTAATAATTATATTAAATTATTAGATGGATAATTAAATTAATATAAATATAATACTATTACCTTAATTAATAATATCTAAAAAATATTAATGAAATATAGTTATTAATCCAAGTATTTGAAATATAATTATTAAAATGAAGTTATTATATATATATATATA
>JNEM01010747.1:0-16849 GCA_000697335.1 Conidiobolus incongruus B7586 | reverse complement strand
ATTAAGAGTATTCAGAAAGCATTCCCAATCCCTCACTGGAATAAGGAATTCCGCTTTGATACTAGCTTTATTCAAATGATCATTGATTTAAGTGAATTAGAAAATGCTAAAGTTGAATCATTAACCAAAGTCACTCATGATCTCATGCCTAAGAAATTCTTTAGAGCTAAATCAGCTTATGTTGATCGCAAATTAAATGATGAAGAAATAAAGGAATGGAAGCAGGTTATTTTGGACGGACCTGATGAATACCTAGTCCTTTTCGATATGCAAGGAGGTGCTCTCAACAAAAAGTCACGTACTGATACAGCCTTGATTCATCGTCACAAACCCCTCTACTCTATTCAACTCATTGGAGACTACCATCCAGATAAGTTGGATAAGGCTGATGAAGACTAGAGTGAAACTTATTTCCAACGATGCATTGACAAAATGCTCTCAAAAGAATCATTCCAAAGCTTCATCGATGTCAAAGCAGGTAATTTCAGGAAATACTCTGATAAGAACTGTAATCGCCTCAAGCGTTCCAAGGAGAAATATGACCCGAACAACTGATTCAACTTTAAACTACTTATTCCTCTTGCTTAATATTACAATATTTGCTTGACCTTTTTTGAATCTCGAATTACAGCAATAGTAATGAATGCATTATAAATTATTCGATATAAAGATTTTTATTACTTTCAACTAGGTAAAGATCAAAGCTTTGAAAATTATTTCAATATGATGATTGAATATATTCAACTTTTCATGCGATAAACTATTAATCATTATTATAATGATTAATCTCTCAGAGTATCAAATTTCTCGCATTAAAATATTTATTTGATTTCCAGCAAAATCAATTCTCTCGATAAACATGCATTTTAAACTCTTATACATCTATTAATTTAATAGATCTAATAAAATTCATATTTTTCAAATGATACAATCATTATTAAATGATTATATCTCAATCTCATTTTAATTTTTGATTCTGAATTCAACAAACTGCAAATTCATTAAAATCTGATTAGATAAATTTTAATAATTGATATTTAGTGTTTCATGAATCAATTAAAAAATTAATTTTTTTAATCATATTAAGTTCATTTATCAATTTTCAATATTTGAAATTTTTTCTTATTTAATTTATATAATAACTATTTAACCCTGTGTTGTATTTCAAAATTAACTGTCCATCCCAGTTTGATAGTTAAACCAATATTACTTCTATTTTGAGCAGGTTTTGTCAGTCTATAGTTAAAGGATACTTTTTGTTCTCTTTATCCTCTTTGTTAGATTTTAACCAAATCCCATATCATTCATTGAATCAACTATTTAAACCCAAAAGTGATAAAGATAGAAAAGAGGTTTTTTTTCTAAATATTCTGTTATGATATCTCAACAGTAAGTTTTCAGACATATAATCCTGATATGTTAAAGAGCAGGATTAATAAATAATTTACTAATCATATTATAATTTTTTTCTAACAATGATCATTAAATATAAAACTTACTATAAAATGCAAAACCTATTTTACTAGTATGGAAATTAAGAAATGGCAAATTTTTTTATTTCTGATCTTTCAAATATATTATATATTTTGAAAGATTATATATATATATAATATATAGGAAAATAAATATTTTCAAACTATATATATATTCAATTTTAATTATTTTTTTATTAAAATATTTTGATTTTACAATTTATACTTAAATTTAATCATGCTTAAATTAGATTATGATTATCAAAAGGCTTTCATTTTTGTATCTTTAAAACTTAACCATAAACCCTTTAAAATTATTTAAAACTTGTAAATAGCTTATGGAGATGGTGTTTTATTTAAAACTACCATATATCACTAGATTTGTGATTTTAAAGCTAGAAGGGACATTATTTAAAATTTATTAAAATCTAAAAGATTAATTTCTACTATTATTTTTTTACTTACTAATAGAGTAAAAAAATATATAAAGAAATACCTCTTTATTTCTGTTAGAGAACTATTAAAGTATTTTAATATTAATTATATAAGTATATTATATTTACTTAAGTTTAAATTTAGATTAATTGATAAAAATATAAAATAAATATCTTATAATTTAACAGAAGCCTAAAAGAAAATTAGAATAACTATAGCTAAACTAAACTTATTAAAGTATAACTAAAAACAAAGGTTTTTACAATGAATACTTATAATTAATGAATCTTAAATTTCTTTATATAATCTTTTATTTAAAAATAAAACAAGATATTAAGTTAAGTTAAATCAATCCCCTCTATAAATTCTAATGAATAAATATTTTAAATATAAGCAAATATTAATTATTATAATAGATTATAATAATATATAGTTTTCTTATTCAATACCTCAAGGTAAATTAATTAATAGTAAGTTATATATTATCTTTTTAAATAAAATAATTTCTAAATAGTGTTTTTAATATAAATTGAAGACACCTATTATTTTATATGGTAATTGCAAAATATATAAAGCTAAAGCTATAAAAGATTTTTTATATAAAAAAAATTAGAGGGAGTTACCACATCTAGTTTAATCACTTGATTATAACTTATATAATTATAATTGTTTTAGACAATTAAAAAAACAGCTTGCAAGGAAAAAAATTCCTGCAAATAAATTAAATTGGTTTGTAAAACATCAAATTTCAGTCTTTAATAAAAAGAACTATTTTTTAGGTATTAGAAGCTTACCAAAAGTATAGAAAAGAGTTATTAATAATAAAAGAGTTTATTAATTTTATATTATTTATTAATTTTTATATTTTATTTATTAATTTATTAGTTTAATTTTAATCTTAAAATTGTGCCATTATTTAATTTCTACACTAATATTATATTATCAAATATTGAAATATTTTTTATCTCTAATTAAACAAAATTTATTATTTTTTCATTCCATATCTATTACTATATTAATTAATAATTATAGTTTTATATTAACTGAAACAATTATAATATTAATAATTAATCAAAAATAATTTATATTGATATTATTGTGGTTAGTAATAATTTTCATAAAATATATGAAAATAAACTTTATTTTGCATTTTAAAAAGTGATAACATAAATACTAGCTTTTAAGATTAAAAAATGACTTTCTAGATTTGTTATTAAAACTTGAAATAAATTTAATATCTAAAGCAACCCAATATTATTATTCAAATATATAATAACCTCTTTATTATAATATTGAATTATAATAAATTATTCCAACTTTTAATAAATATATAATAATCTTCTTTTACTAATTTTACCATAACTCTTTCCAATAACTTTCATCATTTGAACTCAATTATTATACAAATATATATTAAAATTGCTATTGTTATATTTTGAAAATACCCATCTGTTTTGATTTGACTGTTAAGACTATATTATCTATTGCTGATAATGGCTTTTTTAATCCATAATTAAAGGATATTCTTAGTTCTATTTCTTCTCTTTGTTAGATTTCAATCAAATCCTATATCATTCACTGAATAAATTATTTAAACCCATAATTGATAAACAGAGGAAAAAGTTTTTTTTGAATTTTCTACCAATGTCTCAACTATAAGTCAGCTCTAAGACATATAGTCCCAATATATTAAAGAGCACTTTTAATAAATAATTTACTAAATCATATTACAAATACTATTCTTACAACCATCTTTATTTAAAAAACATTATAAAATACAATAAATATAATAATTTGCAAAATTAATTAATGTGATTTGAAATTTAGTATTAAATGTATTATAATAAAATGGTACAATAGATACAACAATATGAAATATATTATTTTAAGCTATATTTGCAGAATTTAAAGTTCATTTAATGCTATTTTGTGGAAAAGAAATATATTGATTATATTATTCTTAGTAAATATAATCGTTGAATAATACAATCCACAAATATCTGTTATTTATGTTTATTAAAAAATTTTGATTAATTGGTATATTAATTTAATTTAAAACAAATTTTCTGTATAGAATTGAGTTTTCATATTCCAGAATTAGCGATATCATAAAATACTAAAATATTTCGATATAATTATCATAAATATATCACTATTTCTAAAAATATGCTTGTTTTAAATATATCTAAATAAAAATATAATTGATGATATTATGAATAAAAATTTTCTAATAGATCAATAATTAATGTATTCTCATTCTAATTAAATGGTATAAATACTTAATCAAACCAATTTATTATTATCTGTTTTCATATATGATGGTTTATCATTTTCATATACCTTGTAATAATGCTACTGGATTAAAAATATTAATTAAATTTAAACCGATTTTCACTTAATCGTTTAAATTTTGAGAGATCAGCAATAATAAATCCAGTTAGACTTAATTAATTATTAATAATTTTAATAAAATTCAATTTTTTCGCCTATGAATGGAGACAATATGATGGAAATTTAGTCTTATAAACACTTCATGCATTGGTAATATTGAATCATTATGATAATTTATGCGCTATCAAATTCATACATACCTTTTCAATTGATTGAATATAATATAAAAATAAAATAGCTTATAATAGCTTTACTGATATCTGAATACACATTATACAATTTATATAGCAATAGTTAGATAATATCATTTCTGTTCAAATTAATTTATGTTTGAATTGTTGATTAGAATTTTGTTCAATCTATAATAGAAAATTATTAAGATAAATAAATTTTTTAATTATTTATAATATTTAATCTCAAAACTCTACAAAAATCATATATTTTGGAAATTATTTACTTTATTCAACTAATACCTTGAAATCGACTGGTTTTTATATTTGAAAAATGACATAAGGAGCAATATTAAAAATGGTTTTATCAATTATTTATTATTGGGATATTGTAACTTGATTAATCACAATTATTGGTTATAAAAATAAATAATGAATAATCATATTTCTTTGATAAGAAATATATTGTAATTTATAATTTATAACTTTTACTATTATTAAAAACATAATTTTAATTTTGAATTAGTATCAATTATATGATTTGGGATATATTTAAGATAATCTATCATCTAATTTTCTTCTGATAATTTAGCTATTCCAACTTTGAATAATTGATATCAATTTTTGAATGAAAAAAAAATATAAATTTTGAGCAAATAATTAAACTTCAACTCATGAATATGATAAGTATAGAAATAAATTGAATAGTATTAAATAATGAAAGTGCTGGTGATTAAACATATATTTTGTATACCAAAAAATTGATAATTAGTAATTAAAATAATGTTAATTTATTATTTTGCATATTGAAGAAGCATTTTTCAAGGTCAAATACATAATTAAATAGTTTCATTCAAAAGAATTATACCAAAGATAGTGCATAAATTAGCATAATTCCGTAATTAAAAATGTTTAACAAATTTTAAGTAATCTATAAATATTGTATGCTAGGAAAATTAGAACCTCAAAGATTAAAAATGAAACTTATAAATATTTTCCAATTGGTACAATTAACGCTATTAACAAATTGTCAATTAAATGACTTGAATGATGTAGGCCGTTCCTTGGAGGATAAGGCGGCCAGCACCGAATGGGGTTATCCATTTGCACCAAACGATACCAATGCGATGGATATATATTGGGGACAAGTTGTCAAAGACCCTTACCGACCCTTAAAGTATCCTTTTGATACGAAAACCCTCAAATACATTGAAGAGTCTAACGCTTTTACTAATAAATTCTTTCACCATGATAATACAAGAGATCAGGTAAGAAAAACTTTGAAATCAATGTGGAACTATGAACGCACTGCCAACACCATAGTTTTGAATGGAACCACTTATCAGTTGTATAATCCTGGCACTTACACTCAGAGCATCCTCACTAGACAAGTGGGAAATGAGCCCAGACAAACCATAGTTGATCCTCGAATCTTATTTGAAAAAGATACTACTAGAATAGCAGCATTCGCAATATCCAACTCAAACAAATATTTAGTGTATGCCATTAACCGTAAAGGATCAGACTGGCAAAGCCTCTTTGTAGTGGATCTGACCACTGGAAAACTACTTAAGGATGAAATTTATTGGGCCAAGTTCAACAGTAAAATATCTTGGAATAGCGATGATACTGGATTCTTTTATTATCGGTACCAGCAACCAGTAGGATTAAGCTTTGATCAAGCTGGGTTGGAAAACGATCCTTCAGTTTTCCTTGGAATGTATTTTCATAAGCTGGGTACTGATCAATCTCAAGATATACTATTTGAGAGTTCTTCGAAGAATTCTCCCGGCGGGAATCATAAAATTTACACAATCAATAATCGCTTTATTCTTACCATTACGGAACAACTAACTCCCCAAGATGGAAAAAACCTAGGGGTACAGGCAAAACTATTCGATATTTCGCAATCTAGAGCAGTGAGAAGCTTCGCTTTATCTGGAAATGGCTATAATTTTATTGAATTTTTAAGAGCAGACAATGACGGAATGGAATTTATTACAGATATTGGTGCACCAAATCGTCATTTGGTCAAAGTTAAATTTGATAGAGTTGATAGATACGATATTATTGTCCGTGAAATCAATGAGAAAATACTTTATGATTCGATAACATATGGTAGTAAAAGAGTGAATTTTTATTACTGGGATGGTATCTCATTTATTACTTACACAGAACATGAAAACGACGAACAAAAAGAGATCAAAATTCCGTTCGGAAATGCTTACAACCCTTCTTTTACAGCATATGGAAAGGGCTTCAATTTTAGATTGACCTCATTTCTGTATTTATATAAAGTTTACGAATTCGATTTCAAGTCCAAAGAATTGGTATTGAAGAATACGGTCAAAGGTCCTGGATTTAATGGAGACGAATATACTCAATACCTTACATACTATAAAGCTAAAGATGGAACACAAATTCCAATTCTAATGGCTCACAGAAAAGGAATCAAACCTGATAAATCTCGTGCTGGATTGTTATATGGATATGGTGGCTTCAATATTCAATTGCATCCTATTTATCGACCACACTATGCTTACATGATGAAGGAAAAGGATATGGTAATATCAATTGCATTAATAAGAGGAGGTGGTGAACGAGGTGAATCGTGGTGGCAAGCCGCTGTTCAACTTAAAAAACCCCTTTCTTACTCAGATTTCGCTGATGCAGTCGATTTTCTTCATAATGATCCCAAATATGGATTTGTTGGTGAAAAGAAACAATTCATCAATGGTGGTTCAAATGGAGGGCTATTAGTTGCAGCAACTTGTAACTTGATACCAGACAAATTAGGCGGTTGTATTTCAGATGTTGGTGTTCACGATCTCTTAAGGTACCAAGACTATACTGTTGGGTACGGTTGGAGAAACGATTATGGATTATCGTACTCATCAAAAGAGCAATTTGAAGTACATATGAAAATATCTCCATATCAAAATGTTTTACCTCCGAGGAAAGGTCAATATGGTAAATATTATCCACCCTATCTGATCAATACTTCAAACTATGACGATCGAGTTTCGCCAGTTCATTCTCTTAAACTTGCTGCACTAATTCAAAATAATCACAGAAAATCCCCTAACCCCGTATTATTGTATATTGAGTATAATTCTGGTCATTCTCCTTCTAACTTACCAAAGACCATTCAAGCAAACCTTAATCAAATTACTTTGATCAATTTATCTTTGAAAAAGAATTTTTAATTGATATTCGAATTATTTGTATTTTTTCATTGCTTGTTAATAAAAATATTGTTTTTATAACTTTATTTTTGGAAATACTAAACTTAACATAATTTTTACTTATTAAAATAATATTCTTTTTTTCATTAACATTATTACTTAATCTTTCATTTTACCAATTTAGATAGAATAAGCTGAAAAAAACCTTAGTATTGAAAATATAAAGAAATTCATATTTCACATTCTAGAATCCAAAGGAGTTTATTTCAACTTGAAATGATACTAATATTGTTATTACATTTACCTTCTCATTAAACATAGTTTATGTTATGTATTATGATTTGTTTTATGTCGATTCATGATTCGAAAAAATATTAATCATAATTGAGAGAAACTCCTCTTGTGATATATGATTGATTCTCGAATAATTGTCTGTATATTTTGAAAAAATTTAATATATTATAATGATATAAAAATCCTATATTTATTTAAGATTAATAGTGAATACTTTGTTAATTATTTTATTACTATTATTAATTTATTTAAGATAATTCTGTGATTTATAATTTGATTTAAAAATAATTTATCTCATTCTCAAATTTAATATTTTCCAATAAAGGAAATCAGCTCTGAAGATGATCTAAAAAATATCCATGAACTTGAAATTTAGATTTCAAATCAATTTTTTTACATAATACTATATAAATTAAATGTTTTGGTTAAATATTACTTACAATAAAATGATATTTACAACTATAAATAAAGATTAGTAATTAAATTTGCCATTTGGGTATTTATTCAATAAAATTAAGATATGTTTAGTATTTTTAATGTGATATGAGTTATAGGGTAAAAATGTGATAATAGAATATTTCTACAATGAGTTTAGATAATTATTTTATAGATCGTTAAGCATAAGAATCATTTCTAATAAAAAATTGGTTAACAAAATTAAATTCTCGGCTTTCATATACTAAACTTTGATCAAGGTACTATATAAACATTAACGGTGGAATGAGAATTATAGTTCTTTTTTTCATCAAAGCATTATCCAATTGATTTGTTAGTGTTAGCTTAAAATAATCAATTGTCAGATATTTTGCCAATGAATCAAATACTTTTTTGTGAAAAGAAGAGAAACTAATTAGCCGCCTTTTGCAAATTTTTGAATGTTAAAGTATATCATGATAATTGTCTCTAATATAATATAATATAATATACAAAACATAAATTCAACAAATTCTCATTCAAAATAACTTTGTATAAAATTTTTATATAATTGATATAGATTTTCAATTTTTTGATGATAAAAATAGAAATTTAAAATTTTATATTCGATTGTAAGGAAAAAATACAAAGACAAGTAAAACCAAACTGTTTTGCATGTACACTAACAAATCCTTTATCAAACTAAAAATTTGATACTCTAAGGTCAATTGATATAGAATAATACGTTATCCAAAATTTAATATCAAAATAAACCAATCATTCCAAGAAATTTTGATCTATTAAATACTCTTCCTAAAATATTATGAGTATCCTTTCAATTTATCGCTTTCATTTGAAAACCTACATTTTTTTATATCTTTATTTCACAAAATCAAAAATTTGTTTCAAAAATTATTTGATAGTTAATATGGATAAAGTATAAATTAAAATTTTTAACATATCAAGTGTTATATATACAAGTAATTTTTTGTTGTTATATTATCATTAAACGGATTTTAGATTTTTCAATTCAAAATTAATCAAATTTTGTACTCAATTCGAAATGAATCATGTAAAATAGTTGCAAATAAATTGATATCATCTGAAAATTTCATGATTATATTCTTAAAGTCATAATTTAGGTTGATTTTAGCTATTTTAATATATAACATTAAACCTATGCAAATATTAGTGAATAATAAGATTCTGAAAGAACCTATACATTATTTCCTCTAATCAACTATCAGAAAGTTTAAAATTCAAAAGATCTTCCATTATGTTCAAGATTCGTAGGATTTAAATTAATGCAATAATGTTATATAACTGATCATGTATCCTTTTAATTAACTTTAGTATTTATGTATTGTGTTTACAAATAGTATTGCGGGCTCCAATGCATTTCCATAATTACAATATTTAATGAATGGAAAAATTCAATTGCTGTATTTAGTTCTATTGAGCAATTGCCAATTTGCTAACTTAGAAGATGATCAGATCTCACACCGTACTGGAAGAGCTGACCCTGAATGGAAATACCCATTTGCTCTCAATAATACCAAAGCAAGTGATACATAATTTGGTCAAAAAGTCAAAGATCCTTATCGTCCTTTAAAATATCCTTTCGACTCCAAGACCCTCAAATATATTGAAGAGTCCAACGCATTTACACATAGATTCCTCAAGCTTGACAGTAGTCGTGCTCTAGTTAAGAAAACCTTGGAAGCAATGTACAATTATGAGCGGATATCCGTCTTGGCGGTAAAGAATGGAACTACTTATGAACTATATAATCCTGGCACGTATTCGCAAAGTGTTCTTACAAAGACGGTTGGTGCTGGATCAAGGGAAACAATAATTGATCCTCGTAATCTCTTTGAGAAAGATACTACTAAAATCACAGGTATTTCTGTTTCTCCTTCAGGAAAGCTACTTGCCTACTCTATCAATCGCAAAGGCTCAGATTGGCAGTTTATCTACGTATTGGATCTTGCATCTGGAAAGCACCTCAATGATGAGGTCTTGTGGGGGAGGTGGAATGGAACTATTTCGTGGAAATCAGATGATTCTGGATTTTATTATACAAGATATAATCAACCAGAAGGAGTAACAGTCAACCAAGCTGGGATGGAAAATAATATAGTAACTGAGCTAGGGACATATTTCCATAAACTAGGAACCGATCAGGATGACGATTATCCTGAAGGTGTACTTGATAAAAAGTCTCGAGCTGGAAATAGTAAAATATACGTAATTAACGAACGCTACACTCTGATTATCCATGAACAGCCTGTACCTTTAGATGGTAGATCAAATTCAGGGGCCCAAGCACAATTAATCGACAGAGTCCAATCCAGGTCCGATAGAGAATTCGTATTAGCAGGAAATGGAAATAATTATATTGAATTCGTTAAGGCAGATAAAGATGGTATGGAGTTTATCACAGATATTGGAGCTCCAAAGAATCGACACTATGTCAAAGTTAAATTTGATAGCATTGATAAATACGATGTAATGGTACGCGAGATTGATCAAGGAATTTTATATAAATCAATATCCAAAGGTGATAAAACAGTAAACCTTTACTACTGGGATGGAATTTCTTTTATCACATATACTGAGAATGAAAATTCCGTACCCCAGAGGGTTGATATTCCATTTGGAAATTTCCCATAGCCCATCCTTTACACCCTATGAAAGTGGTTTTACTTTTAATTTGGCTACTTTCCTCTATTTAAATCAAGTATACGAATATAATTTTAAATTGAAAGAACTTGTTTTGAAGGAAACTAAAAAGGCTCCAGAATTTAATGGAGAAGAATATACTCAATATCTTACATACTATAAAGCTAAAGACGGAACACAAATTCCAATTCTAATGGCTCACAGAAAAGGAATCAAACCTGATAAATCTCGTGCTGGATTGTTATATGGATACGGAGGCTTTAACATTCAACAACACCCAGGATATGCACCACATTGGGCTTATTTGATGAAGGAAAAGGATATGGTAATATCAATTGCATTAATACGCGGCGGTGGAGAGCGTGGAACCGACTGGTGGCTTGCAGCTACAAAGCTCAAAAAACCCCTTTCTTACTCAGATTTCGCTGATGCAGTCGATTTTCTTCATAATGATCCCAAATATGGATTTGTTGGTGAAAAGAAACAATTCATCAATGGTGGTTCAAATGGAGGGCTATTAGTTGCAGCAACTTGTAACTTGATACCAGACAAATTAGGCGGTTGTATTTCGGATGTTGGTGTTCACGATCTTTTAATGTATCAAGACTATACTGGAGGTGTATTTTGGCAAGATGATTATGGTTTATCATATCATTCTAAAAAACAATTCGAAGTTCAAATGTCAATATCCCCACTACAAAATGTTTTACCTGCTAGAAAAGGTAAATATGATAAATATTATCCACCCTATCTGATCAATACTTCAAACTATGACGATCGAGTATCACCCGTCCACTCCCTGAAATTAGCTGCAACAATTTAGAACAATCACAGAAGATCACCCAACCCTGTATTGTTGAGGGTTGAATATAATTCTGGTCATTCTCCTTCTAATTTGCCTAAAACTATTGAAAACAGACTTAATCTAATTAGTTTGATTAATTTAGCTTTAAAGAATTCAAACTAGAATATCTTATTATATCAATAAATATATATCTAGTCAAAATCCTTCCATGATATATTTACTACTTTCTCTTCTTATTCAAATAAAATATATGTTTATTATATGAACGAAATTTTCACTTAACTTATTATGTATCTTCATTAAGCATGACATCATTATTTTCTTTAAAAAACTATCTCAGAATGGACACATATATAAACATATATATCGAGTATTAACATTTCATATTTTATTATAACTTGTGTAATATAAAACAATTTATATCTCACAATGAACTACTTATTTCTTAAAGGAAATTGAACTATATAATTAATCCAATTATAATTGATTTCAGTTTGATTTTATGAATAGGGTATTCAACATAAATATATAGCCATATATATTATAAATAATTAAAAAATTTGTTTATTATTCAGATTTATGTATTGTTTGCTTTATATCAGGAATCAAATATTATTATTTTTCAGTTATATTTATCTTTTCAATTAAACAATATAACATAAATATATTAATAAACCGTCGTCATAATTTAATGATCAATAATAATTTTATATTGTTTATCACCATACAATAAATATTATACTTATAATAAATTTTTCTTATATTTTTTTCCAATTAATGGATGTAATCTGAAACTATCGTTTCATAAAACAACAAAATACATTAAGAAATTTGATTAAAAATATAAGGATTAAGGTAAATATTAAATAAACCATTTATTTATTATATTCAAAATATATCAATTGACTGAATTAAAGTATAAATAATAAGTTTTTTTTCCATATTTTTCCATTTAATATTTATTGTCCTTTTAGAGTATATATTTTTGTTATTTTTATATTATTTTACCAAATATCAAAATTTTAATATTACCTTGAATTTGAAATAATGGGAAATTTTTTAATTTCTGATTTTTCAAACATATTACTAGTTTGAAATAAATAAATATATACAGAGTTAATACAAAATTATATATTTTTAATATATATATATATAATAATTTTTTTGATTAAAAAATTAACTTTTTAAAATTAGTTATTTAATTTAATTATGCTTAAACCAAATAGTGATTATCAAAAGTCTTTTATTTTAATATCAATAAAACTTAAACATATGCTTTTTAAAATTATTTAAAATTTACAAGTAGCTTCTAATAATAAAACATTATCTAAATCAATAATTCATTGTTAGGTAAATTACTTTAAGACTACAAAAGAAATTATCTAAAACTTATTAAAATTTAAAAAACCAACTTCAAATATTACTTTTTTAATTATTAATAAAATGAAAAAAATATATTAAAAAGCATTTTTTTATATCAGTTAAAAAATTATCTAAGTATTTTAATATTAGTGTTATAAGTATTTTATATATTAAAGTTTAAACTAAAATTAATCAATAAAAATATAAAATAAGTACCTTATAATTTAACTAAAGCTTAAAAAAACTAGAATAGCTATTGTTAAACAAAACTTATTAAAATATTACTAGAAACTTAAACTTTTACAGTAAATAATTATAATTGATGAATCTTAAGTCCTTATGTATAATATTTTATTAAAATATAAATCAAAATGTTAAATTAAGTTGAATCAACCTTTTTTACAAATCCTTTTAAATAAATATTCTGTTAATAAGTAAATATTAATTATTATTATAGATTATAATAGTATATGCTACTTTTATTTAGTTTTTAAAAGAAAATTATCCAATAGTAAACTTTATATTCTTTTTTTATTTAAAAGTATTTTTAATTAGTGTTTTCAATATAATTTAAGAAAACCTATTATTTTATATAATAATTGCAAAATATATAAATATAAAGCTATAATAAACTTTCTAATTAAAAATAACTGGAAAAAATTACCAAATTTAGTATATTCTTTAGATTATAACTTATGTGATTATAATTGCTTTAAGTAATTAAATAACTAACTTATAGGAAAGAAAATTTTTACAAAAATATTTAATCAGTTTGTAAAATATCAAATTTTAGTCTTTTATAAAAAAAACTTTTTTTAGGTATTAGAAGTTTGTTAAAAATATAGGAAAGAGTTATTAATAATAAAAAAACTATTAAATTTATATTATATATATATTTTTATATATTATATATTAAAATGTTTTTTATTTTTAATTGTAAAAAATTCTTATTAATAAAAATACAAAGTAATATTATAAAAATATTATTTTGAAATAATATTTAATTTTTTACATTTGAATATATAATGATAATAAATCATAACTTGGTGTTAAAAATTAGGTAAAAAGTTGGATATTATACTTGTTAGATATGCCAAAAGGTGGGAATATTTAAAATATAAATAAAATACTTATATATCAAAATATCCAAAATTTCACTAACCAGAAATTTTGAAGATTCAATATTATCTTGATTCTTTATTTAATTAATAAGTGATAACTTAGAGATTTAAGTAATAAATGGATTTGTAATTGAAAAAAGTCCTTTATTATAGTGTTTTGGGTTAGGATTATATATTCAAGGTAATTTATGGATTATGACTAATCTTCCAAAGGGTTAAAGACCATTATAACTGAGGTAAGAATCTTGGATAGTTGATGAGGCTTTGTGGCATATAGGTGAATCAAGAGTGATGCCAATATTTAATAATATTATGGAAGTGGCTTTATTATTAAAATACTTAACTATAACATATATATTATATTAACCTCAAAAATTATAAATTAAGAATGTTTTTATAATAATATTAATATTAAATAATTATATCTAATATTTATAATATTTTGATTATTCAAAAATTATTTAGTTGAATTATATATAAATTTAATTTTATATTATATTTTATATCCTTTTGACATATACCAATTAATACTTGATATATATTTGGTAGATTATCCATTTAATAGTAACTCTTTTATTTATATTATTTAGATCGTCACAGATCCATAACTATTCTCAGAATTCCCATAAATCACGACGTGGCTCACTCACCAAGAAATAGTTAGGCAATATAACCTTCTACAGGTGATGGATTTTGATATAATTAGTCTGTTAATAATCCTTTTCTTAGTTTAGCTTCCTTTATATCCTGACTCTACTTAATCAGTCCAATAAATCTAGTGATCATCTAATATATAGATCCATTTATTTCTATAATTTTCTATTTTATTTAATAAGATTTATAATATTTAAAAATAACAAACTACCTATTTTCAGCCATAAATTATAAAATATTATATATATAATATATAATAAATATTTAATATTCATAATATCAATATATATTTTAATATAAAGTTAATAAAAACTTTATATTAAAAAATAAATTTATAATATATTAATCTTTAACTTTAAAATATATTTAAATATTACTATATTAATATATTTATTATATAACCTTACTATGCTTTATTATAATATAATAACAATATCATTTTATTAAAAAATTTAATAAATAAAAAATAAAACTTAAATACAAAATTTATTTATAAAATATCATTTTTATCAATATGATATATATAAGATTAAATAACTAGCAGATATAGAATATAGTCCATTAGATTATTTTAATAATAAACTTAAATTCAATATTTGAAAAATCAATTTTCATTATATTAAAACATTATAGAATTTAATTGAGAAGATTTTTTACAATTAATATTTTCAAATTTTATTATTTATTCAATATATATAATAGATTTTATAATTAAAAAAGCTTTTTTATCAAAATCATTTATCAATAATTTATTCTTTAACTTATTCTACTCAGACTTGATATTTTAAAAAATATTTATTATAATTTGTCATTTATAAAATTTATCACTAAGGTTAATTTTTGGTTTAAAAGTTCAGATTCAAGGATTTTGGTTACCTAATAATGATTCTGTATATTTGAATCATTATTTATATATTATATTAGGTTCTGAAATATAGTGTAACCTGTGCAGATATTCTGATATTTTAAAGATATATATAATCACTATAATAAAATATAAAACATCGATTGGATAATTAGAATTAGAAATCAACCCGAACGAATTTTTAATTAACAAAATAAAATTTAATTACAAATTACCCTTGGTTTTATAATACCTTATATTTTCAATATATTAGAATTTATTTATATACATACCTTAAATTACACTGAATAGCAAGAGAGTCAAGAATAAGAAATCAAAGAAAAAACCAAGTTATTTGACCTTGAAATTACTTTTTTACACAGAGTATTCCTTCGAATACATATTATATCAAGTTTATCAAATATCAAAATATTCAAAATATATTAACATTTGATTTTATCTTTCAACTTTAATCTTAATCCTAGTTATATTTGAAAAGTTTAATTTTTTACCTTTAATAGTTAATTCTTATATTAAAATCAAGTTGAGCTTTCTGAAATTTAGCAAAATAAACTGTAACTGTTAGCTGATAAATTTATTTAAAAAATGGAGAATAAAGTTATAATTGATTTATATAATGGAAGATTATATTTATCAATTTTTAATTGGTTTAATAGAAGTATTATATTATTCTAAATATCAATTTATTAAGAATAGTAAACATTATAGTTATACGAAAGAATATAAAAGCAATCCTTATCAAAACCAAAATCAATTCAATATAAAGTATTGAATATATAAATATATCTTTATTTGATTAAATATTTATTTTAAAATTTAATTGGAATTTGATTCAAAATTAGCTCTATATAATATTAAAAGTATGAAATTATATTGAATTTTATATAATACCTAAATATTATTATTATTATTAATTAAAATCAAACTTTTTAAAATTTTTGTTTAAATTTAATATATTTTCAAAATATAATATCTATTTATTATATTAGAATTAAATAT